>SJYT01024035.1:0-13823 GCA_006410635.1 Cephalophus harveyi | reverse complement strand
TGAATGGGACATTACTTTGACTATATGCCTAAATTAATTATTTCTTTAGATTTTAAAGGTATTGTTTCTTTAAAATTTAATAACAAATTGGAAAAAATTTACAAGTTAGTGTTACCCACATCATGAAGCTATGCAGAGAAGAGGCTGAGTCTGAATGAAGTATCATAAGTGACTATAGCTGCTATTCAAATCAAAAACTAATACTTCATATGATAAATTCAGCAAAGACTTCACTTCTAAAATAGCTGAATAAATACACTACTATTAAATCTTGGAAACTACTAAAAATCATGGTAAACCACTGCAAATATTGTCCTCAACTTATTTTGTAAGTATCTGGGGTAATATTAACACAAAATCATTCTAGGATTCTATAGATCAGAATATAAGCTTTTCCCCAAAATTTAACAATTCAGAAATAATAAAGCAACTATGAAATTAGCCAGCCCAAATCGCCTAACTACTTTTACAACTGTCATTCATGCCAGGGAAAGAAATATGCATGAGAAAAAGGCTTTCTTCTAACAAGGAGCCTAAATTATCAATATTAGAATTTAAAAAAATCATTTAATTCTTAATTTCCTCCAAAATGTTGTATTTTCTAAGTTATTAACGTTATACAATATTGCTTAGTTCATAGATTAACTCCTTTTGATTTAATATGACCTTGAAAACAATACTCATTTCAGGAGTAACAGTCTCTAGGCTGAAATACAATTCTGTTTTCCAAAGACTAATGAACTATTAATTAAGTTTTGGCAACATAAGCTTCCAATGAATGCTCTATAAGTGTACCACACATGTTTATTTTAATGCATAATCAAAACTATCTTTTGGTAATTCCTTTATTTAATACATATTAACTCAATACACTATAAGGAAATATGTTAAGTGCTATGTAGAATGTAAAACTACAATAGAAAACGCTGTATTCTGATAAATTTCTTTTACATATAAATAATTCCAATGCAGATTGTTACACAAGAAATGCTACAGAAATGGTACAAATGATCTTATGTTCACAAGGAAAAAGTTAGGTTTATGTGGTGATCAGGTGAAGCCTGGAGGAGAGAAGATGAAAAGAAGAGATGGAGCCTTTCAGATGGGCAAGACTTCAGCCAGGGTCGGGAGGGGGAGGATGCCCTAGGCACTAAGTCCGAAGATGAGCTGCTTGGGGGTGGAAGGTGGAAGGCTCTGCGCTATTGCTACACTGTGACGGTACTGTGGCACTGTGAAACACTGCAGGCAGTCTTTAAGATTCAACCACCAAAAAGCTGAAGTTTAAAAAATATATGTCAAAACCAATGCAATATTGTAAAGTAAAATAATACATAAATAAACTATGAGCCCCCCCCCCAAAATATATATATACTGTAAGTTTTGACATTTTCTAACCTGTACTCAGATTGTGTTTAAATTTTGAGTCACATTACTAAAACTTAACTGATATTTCATTCGTTTTTGGAAAGTAGAATTGTATTCAGCCTGGAGACTGTTACATTCTGAAATGAGTACTATTTTCTAAGTCTTAATAAATCAATAGGAATTGATTACTGAAATAAGCAATATCACATAATGTTAATAGAAAATACAATATTGGACGAAATTAAGAATTACTTGAGTTTCAATACCAATATTGGTAATTTAGGCTCCTTATTAAAAGAAAGCTTTTTTCTCATGGAAATTTCTTTCCCTGGAATAAATGACAGTTGTATTAAAGAAATTTCAGTACTTGCATGCAATCACAAAAATGACAGAATGACCCGTTTCTTTCGAAGGTAAACCATTCAATATCACAGTAATCCAAGTCTATGCCCCGACCAGTAACGCTGAAGAAGCTGAAGTAGCTGAAGCAGAATGGTTCTATGAAGCCCTACAAGGCCTTTTAGAACTAACACCCAAAAAAGATGTCCTTTTCATTATAGGGGACTGGAATGCAAAAGTAGGAAGTCAAGAAACACCTGGAGTAACAGGCAAATTTGGCCTTGGAGTACAGAATGAAGCAGGGCAAAAGCTAATGGAGTTCTGCCAAGAGAACACACTGGACATAGCAAACATCCTCTTCCAATAACACAAGAGAAAACTCTACACATGGATAGCACCAGATGGTCAACACTGAAATCAGATTGATTATATTCTTTGCAGCAGAAGATAGAGACGCTCTATACAGTCAGCAAAAACAAGACCAGGAGTCTTTTAGAACTAACACCCAAAAAAGATGTCCTTTTCATTATAGGGGACTGGAATGCAAAAGTAGGAAGTCAAGAAACACCTGGAGTAACAGGCAAATTTGGCCTTGGAGTACAGAATGAAGCAGGGCAAAAGCTAATGGAGTTCTGCCAAGAGAACACACTGGACATAGCAAACATCCTCTTCCAATAACACAAGAGAAAACTCTACACATGGATAGCACCAGATGGTCAACACTGAAATCAGATTGATTATATTCTTTGCAGCAGAAGATAGAGACGCTCTATACAGTCAGCAAAAACAAGACCAGGAGCTGACTGTGGCTTGGATCATTAACTCCTTATTGCCAAATTCAGACTTAAATTGAAGAAAATAGGGAAAACCACTAGACCATTCAGGTATGACCTAAATCAAATCCCTTATGATTATATAGTGGAAGTGAGAAATAGATTTAAGGGACGAGATCTGATAGACAGAGTGCCTGAAGAACTATAGACGGAGGTTCATGACATTGTACAGGAGATGGGAATTAAGACCATCCTCAAGAAAAAGAAAATGCAAAAAAGCAAAATGGCTGCCTGAGGAGGCCTACAAATAGCTGTGAAAAGAAGGGAAGTGAAAAGCAAAGGAGAAAAGGAAAGATATAAGCATCTGAATGCAGAGCTCCAAAGAATAGCAAGAAGAGATAAGAAAGCCTTCCTCAGTGATCAATGCAAAGAAATAGAGAAAAACATTAGACTGGGAAAGACTAGAGATCTTTTCAAAAAAATTAGAGATACCAAGGGAACTTTTCATGTAAAGATGGGCTCAATAAAGGAAAAAAATGGCATGGACCTAACAGAAGCAGAAGATATGAAGACGAGGTGGCAAGAATACACAGAAGAACTGTTCAGAAAATATCTTCATGACACAGATAATCATGATGGTGTGATCACTCACCTAGAGCCAGACATCCTGGAATGTGAAGTCAAGTGGGCCTTAGGAAGCATCACTATGAATAAAGCTGGGGGAGGTATGGAACTCAAGTTAAGCTATTTCAAATCCTAAAAGATGATGCTGTGAAAGTGCTGCACTCAATATGCCAGCAAATTTGGAAAACTCAGCAGTGGCCACAGGACTGGAAAAGGTCAGTTTTCATTCCAATCCCCCAAAAAAGGCAATGCAAAGAATGCTCAAACTACTGCATAATTGCACTCATCTCACACACTAGCAAAGTAATGCTCAAAATTCTCCAAGCCAGGCTTCAGCAATACGTGAACCATGAACTTTCAGATACTCAAGTAGGATTTAGAAAAGGCAGAGGAATCAGGGATGAAATTGCCAACATCTGTTGGATAATCAAAAAAGCAAGATAGTTCCAGAAAAACATCTATTTCTGCTTTATTGACTATGCCAAAGCCTTTGACTGTGTGGATCACAATAAACTGTGGAAAATTTTGAAAGAGATGGGAATACCAGACCACCTAACCTGCCTGCTGTGAAATCTGTATCCAGATCAAGAAGCAACAGTTAGAACTGGACATGGAACAACAGACTAGTTCCAAATAGGAAAAGGAGTATGTCAAGGCTATATATTGTCACCCTGCTTATTTAACTTTTATGCAGAGTACATCATGAGAAACATTGGGTCGGAAGAAGCACAAGCTGGAATAAAGATTGCTGGGAGAAATATCAGTAACCTCAGATGTGCAGATGACACCACCCTTAGGGCAGAAAGTGAAGAGGAACTAGAGAGCCTCTTGATGAAAGTGAAAGAGGAGAGTAAAAAAGTTGGCTTAAAACTCAACATTCAGAAAACTAAGATCATGGCATCCGGTCCCATCACTTCATGGCAAACAGATGGGGAAACAGTGGAAACAGTGTCAGACTTTATTTTTTGGGGCTCCAGAATCACTGCAGATGGTGACTGCAGCCATGAAATTAAAAGACACTTAGTCCTTGGAAGGAAAGTTATGACCAACCTAGATAGCATATTAAAAAGCAGAGATATCACTTTATCAACAAAGGTCCGTCTAGTTAAGGCTATGATTTTTCCAGTGGTCATGTATGGATGTGAGAGTTGGACTGTAAAGAAAGCTGAGTGCCAAAGAATCGATGCTTTTGAACTGTGGTGTTGGAGAAGACTCTTGAGAGTCCCTTGGACTGCAAGGAGATCCAACCAGTCTATCCTAAAGGAGATCAGTCCTGGGTGTTCATTGGAGGGACTGATGTTGAAGCTGAAAATCCAATACTCTCGCCACCTGATGAGAAGAGTTGACTCATTTGCAAAGACCCTGATGCTGGGAAAGATTAAGGGCAGGAGGAGAAGGGGATGACAGAGGATAAGATGGTTGGATGGCATCACAGACTCAATGGACATGAGTCTGGGTAAACTCCATGAGTTGGTGATGGACAGGGAGGCCTGGAGTGCTGCAGTCCATGGCCTCACAAAGAGTCGGACAAGACTGAGCGACTGAACTGAACTGAACTTAGGTGATTTGGAATATCTAAGTGCTTTATTATCCCTGAATTGTTAAATCTAGGGGGAAAGCTCATATCACTGAACTATACAGTTTTGTGGGACTAATCCCCTAGGCCTATAAAAGTATACATTTTTAAACTTTTTAATTTTGTACTGGAGTACAGCCAGTTAACAATGTTGTGATAGTTGCAGGTGAACTGCAAAGGGACTCAAAGGATACATATGGATCCATTCTCCTCCAAACAACCCTCTCATCCAGGCTGCCACCTAACATTGAGCAGAGTTCCCTGTGCTATGCAGTAGGTCTTTGTTGGTTACCCATTTTAAATATAGCAGTGTGTACATGTCTGTCCCAAACGCTGTAACTATCCCTTCCTCCCATGAAAAAAACATATATGTATATAAATGTACAAACTAAAAAGTGTATGTTGTATACTTACAGATTTTATAGCAGTGACTTTGTTTCTCAGACTTTCCGTGAGTCTCTCGTTCTCCTCTTCACAGGCACTATACCCACTATTAGGATAGCCATAGTTCCCATAGTTGCCAGGGGGTACTCCTTCACCTGCAAGGATCAGTCCTGAGCAGAGTTGTAGCAAAAACAAGTCCCTTCTGAAACCCTGACTGGAAAGAACCGAAAAAGACCCCTGGAGGGCGCTGACAGACAGACCAGGTATGTCTGTAATACTCACACTCCAAATGAACTTTAAAAATTAATAACCAAATAGGGTTCAGAACAACTCTAATAACCTCTCTTAAGCAAAGGATACTGAATTCAGCTCAATACACATTTGTTGGCTGCTCACTGATTGCCCACAAGAATCTGGTCAAAAGAGTAGGTGATACATATGGATTCTGGGGACTAGACTGGCAATGGAAGCCTGGCATTATGGAGGAAAGGGATAATACAGAGACGAGAGGCCTCCGTCTACTCAGAGTGAATGAAGTGGCGCTGACAGCGAGATAGAAGGGCAGAGAGTAGCAGGCAACACTGGTGACTGAAGGAAGTGTTGGAAAGTGAACAGAAAGCTCCTTCCAGGCATAGTAAAACTCTCACTTTCTCTAAAAAGCAAAACCCTCTTTTGAATTCTTAGAGCTCTGACTATACATAACACTAATATCATGCTCTGGACTGCACTCTAAGGGCAGAAACTAAACTTGTTCTGCTCATGGCTATAGATCCCCCCCAAAACATATATACACAGTAAGGCATAGCCAGTAAATACTTGTAAATGAACTGATTAATGAACAGAATCTGAATTCAGTTATTCAGCTTTGAATGTGTCTGTCTTTGTCAACAGTGGTCATAAGCTTCTTTGAGGACAAAAGCAGCATCTCAGCCTTTTTCTGTATCCCTGTATCTAACAAGTACTTCAAGCAGGAGACACACAATCTCCACCACCACAAAAACCACCAACAAGATGTTAAACAAGTATATTACTGAGGAGGAAGAGTTGCCTTCCTCAAATTCCCCTAATTGCTGATCTATCATCTACAAAGATCTGTAAGTCTGCCATTGTACAACGTAAGCACAAGTGACTAGACATAATATTTGCCTCTACTCAACAATTAAAAGAATCACTTAAAAAATGCATTCTCACCCTATTCATCAATGATATGCTACAGAAATTCTACTAATAAAGACCAAAATCCTTAAAGGAAATAAAAATATCTTCATATTTTATATGATTAATATGCTACATAAATAATGTTCACCCAGTAAGTCATTACTGACTGGTTGAATTAACCACTTGACAACTTCCCCAAGAAATTCAGTTCTAAATTAGTGGCTATTTGTTTCCATTTCCTTCATTATTACTTTTGCATATCTTATTTTTATTTTTAGAGTTCTGTACTGTTCCATTTATTAAAAGTGAAATTCCCATTTTATTTATTGTCCAGAAAGCTTTCAAAGCACCTTCTTCTATTAAAGAGTTAATATTCCCTCACACCATCATCCATCCCCAGTATTAAAAAAAAAACAAATAAAAAGTTAGGAGTTGTTATTCCAAGTTTAGCCACTTCTTTTGTGTGACTTACTGGCATGAAAATTTGTAGGAAAGCTAATGGGTGTCAAAGATAATCCTCAGACTGTGTCCATAAACAAATGCTGCTTCTGCATAGTTTCTATCATAAATAAACCAAGTCACTTAGACAGTCATGTGAACTGTGGGCCTGGAGAGGGAAATGGCAACCCAGTTCAGTATCCTTGCCTGGAAAATTCCCTGGACAGAGGAGCCTGGCGGGCTATAGTTCTTGGGATCACAAAGAGTTAGGCCTGACTGAGGCACCAAGCATGCAGATGAAGTGTGGGGGCTTCTTTACATGAATATTTGTCAGATTCAGGACCCCAATACACACTGATACTTAAAAAAGAAAAAAAGCTCTTGTCACATACCAATGTACTTTACAACAGACACCTAAGGAATCACCTTTCCTCCTCTCAACTACAGGGGAGTTTAAAAACAAACTTTAAAAAAAAAAAATCACTCTATCCTAGAGATTCTAACTTAGTTGGTCTGGGCTGGGGTCCAGGTATTCACACCTTAAAAGCTCTCTAGGTGATTCTAGTGTATACTCAGGGCTCAGAACCACCATCTCTCAAGTTCCTCTCTCTGCAATTTCACAACATATTGCTGCACAAAACTTTCAAAAAGGTCCAAAGACCTACTGATGAGATCCAAATTCTTTGACCTGGTACTCAAAGGTCTCCACAATGTGGTTGGTTCTGGTTTTATGTATGTCTCTTACTTCAATCGAATTGGTTTAATCATAATCCCTTAAACACATCATTCATAATTCTAGATTCTAGTCCTACAATTGTTTTGGAACGAGGAGAGGGTCACACTTCCAATTGGAAACAAACCCTCCTACACTTTGCTATTTAAGCTGCAGTTGAGGTTTCTATGTCCACACAAATTACCAAGCGCTCTCTGAAATCCCTGGGACATTCACGGCTTATAGAACTTATTTGGTATTTGGTTGATATATGGTACCACCTTGTACCATAATTTATTTTTGTACATATTTCTACTCCTCAACTAGATTAGAAGCTTGGGGAGCATGAACAGAGCTACACAGGACTGGCTGTGAGTTCTCAGTCCTGACTGACTCTTTGTAACCCCATGGACTATAGCCCACCAGGCTCCTCTGTCTATGGGATTCTCCAGGAAAGAATACTGGAGTGGGTTCTTTCTTCAGGGGATCTTCCTGACTCAAGGATCGAACCTGCATCTCGTGTGCACCTCCAGCATTGGCAGGTGGATTCTCTACCACTAAGCCACAGGGAAGCCACAAAGGACTCTATACCTAGAGCTTACTCAAATACACAATAAATGTTTGCTGTCATTAATGGTAAAAAGGAAACTCATTTAGGCATATAAAACTAAACTTGTTCAAAATGAGTTATTTTTTTCTCTACAATTTACCCAGCCAATTTTCCTTTTATGACCCAAGTATTCACAAAAACTACATTTTTCAAGAGCTTTTCTCATACTACAATTTACTAATCAATGTACACGCCTAGAGTTACTGGCAACTTTCACTAACTTTAAATACCTGACACTTTTGAAACACTTTTTTTCCATCGAATTATAAGAATTGAAAAAGGTAACAAACATTATCCTTTTTCAAGTACGTCATATATTTTCTCACGTATACTGTGTATTAATATGGCAGGTTTCTTCTTTTCTTTTTTCCCAGTCATCTCTTAATAGTTCCAGAACCAGAAAATGCAGAAAATGGCTCTGTGCTGTAACAGCCCACTGTAAATTCTTGTGCCTAATTTGTTCTGCTGCTTGGTGAACTACTTCCTAGGCCAAAAGTCAAGAACAAATGCTAAGTCACCAGGTATTACTACATTCTACCGTCTTACCAGTGGAACAAGGGTCAGATAAGAAATGTTCTGGGTAAAATGGCCTTTGACTCCGAAGATCCACATCACGCCTTTAACAAAAATGACACTTGTGTTCATCTGTGAAACTCACTGTTACAAGGCTAATACGATTATTATCAGTGTACTTTGCATGCAACACTCTTCAAACTTCACTTCTGAAGAAACTAACATTAGGTCCAGTAGAGAGAAGCGAAGACAGACTTCAGCAACTATGGAAACTCAGCAATTTCCATAACCGCGCTCAGACAGTCAGTGAAGGTGAAGGTGAAGTCGCTCAGTCGTGTCCGACTCTTTGCGACCCCATGGACTGTAGCCTACCAGGCTCCTCCGTCCATGGGATTCTCCAGGCAAGAATACTGGAGTGGGTTGCCATTTCCTTCTCCAGGGGAACTTCCCGACCCAGGGATCGAACCCAGGTCTCACGCATTGGAGGCAGACGCTTTAACCTCTGAGCCACAGACAGTCAGTAACACTACAAAAAAACTCCTCACTGAGTTGGTACCGGTACATACCTCACCCCTAGTTCTCCATTATTCCATCTAAACCTACCATCCATAACTTGAGACAGAACCAAACTTAAGGAACCCCCTAGGATCTGGAACAAACGGTGGTGTTTCCACTTGACACCACCTCCAAAGACTCCTCCATACACCCTGCTCTCTGCTTCAGATTCCAGAGACAAGAGGCCAGTCCGATTTACACCCCCACGCGCCTCTGCGCCCAGCACCGTCAGTTCTAGGGTCCCGGAACTTCGAATCTCAGCCTCTTCTTACCCAGGCCTGCACGCCTCATCCTGCCAGAGGAGCGGGGGAAAAGGCGGGCAGAGGGGTGGGTAGGAAGAGGCCAGGGACCACCTGGACCGCGTCCTCAGGACCAGGGCCCGGCGAAACAGTAACTTCTTCCTCCAATGCGCCACGACATCAGTAGTCTAAACACCGCGCTGACTGATGGCGTCACCCAAGGCGCTTACTGGCGCCCTGCGAAGCGGCTTGAATGGCATTCTGGGAAATGTAGTTCGCCGCGGAGGCCGAGCGTGAGGCCGGGACTTGGGGTGAACCCGGGTGAGGAAGTGGGCGGGGCTTCTGGCAAAGGGGCGCGAGCTGCTTCAGCTGCCACTCAGGACCTGGGACTCAGACTCCGGACCTGGGACGCTGCATCTCCACTCCTGGACTGGCTCTTTCTCTCAGCTGCCGGACCCCGAATTTAAATCAGTACATCTGTCCTTCCCAGACCAAGAGAGGATGGTTAACTTCTCTTTCCTGATTCCGCCTCTCACTGCCTGTCACCACGAGTTAGTTCAGGTAAAGTCAAAGAAAACTTTTTCCAAGTTTCTAGTCTCACGCATAAGTATTCTGAGACCCACTGAAGGGACGGAAGAGGGGTAGCCAGTTGGTGCCCGGGTCACCCAGTGATATAGAGTAAAACCAAGCCCCTAGTACTAGAATCCTGCTCCATTGAACTAGTCGACTAAAGTAACTGGGTCTCCTCAGAGGCAGTGGAGGCGTCATTTCCTTTACTGAGCTGGTTGCATTTCTAGAAAGAATCACAGTCATTAGTTAAGGACTGAAGGACTCCTAAACTTACCCCTACTTAGATCTTTTAAACTTACACAAAGGATACTAAAATACTATTTACACATGGTAAGATGCCAATTTAAAGAGTTTATATGCTTGTTGGTGGAGGTGGAGTAGTACTGGAATGGTGGTTATTCCTAGAATGTCATTGTACCTCACAGGATTATGGTGAGGATTGAATGAGAAATTATAAAAAAAGAATCTGATACACAGTAGATGAACAAAGGCCATTGGATCCTTGCAGTTTTACCATTGCTGCTGTATGACAGTGAGATAATCTCTGTACTAGAGAGTTCTGAGAAGGAAATCTCTGATCTCTTCAGTCAGTTCAGTTCCGTTCAGTTGCTCAGTCATGCCCGACTCTTTGTGACCTCATGAACCACAGAACGCCAGGCCTCCCTGTCCATCACCAGCTCCCAGAGTGCACCCAAACCCATGTCCATCGAGTCGGTGATGCCATCCAGCCATCTCATCCTCTGTCGTCCCCTTCTCCTCCTGCCCTCAATCTTTCCCAGCATCAGGGTCTTTGCCAATGAGTCAGCTCTTTCCATCAGGTGGCCAAAGTATTGGAGTTTCAGCTTCAACATCAGTCCATCCAATGAACACCCAGGACAGATCTCCTTTAGGATGGACTCGTTGGATCTCCTTGCAGGTCCAAGGGACTCTCAAAAGTCTTTTCCAACACCACAGTTCAAAAGCATCAGCTTTCTTCACAGTCCTACTCTCACATCCATACATGACCACTGGAAGAACCATATCCTTGACTAGATGGACCTTTGTTGACAAAGTAATGTCTCTGCTTTTGAATATGCTGTTTAGGTTGGTCATAACTCCTTCCAGGGAGCAAGCGTCTTTTGATTTCATGGCTGCAATCACCATCTCCAGTGATTTTGGAGCCCAGAAAAATAAAGTCAGCCACTGTTTCCACTGTGTCCCATCTATTTGCCATGAAGTGATGGGACCGGATGCCATGATATTAGTTTTCTGAATGTTGAACTTTAAGCCAACTTTTTCACTCTCCTCTTTCACTTTCATCAAGAGGCTCTTTAGTTCTTCTTCACTTTCTGCCCTGAGGGTGGTGTCATCTGCATATCTGAGGTTATTGATATTTCTCCCAGCAATCTTGATTCCAGCTTGTGCTTCATCCAGCCCAGTGTTTCTCATCATGTACTCTGCATATAAGTTAAATAAGCAGGGTGACAATATACAGCCTTGACATACTCCTTTCCTATTTGGAACCAGTCTGTTGTTCCATGTGTTCCCTTATGTTTCTCAATAGGAACATTGACTATAGTAGTGGCAGAGTGAGTCTCTGCCCTAAGGTTGTTTTTTTAAAACACACACAAAACCATTTTTTGAAACTTTATTTTATATTGAAATACAGCTAATTAGCAATGTTGTGATAGTTGAGGTGCACAGCAAAGTGACTCAGCCATACATAGACTTGTGTCTGTTCTCTCCCAAGCTCCCCTCGCATTCAGCCTGCCACATGTTGAGCAGAATTCCCAGTGATATACAGTAGGTCCTTGTTGGTTATCCATTTTAAATATATGGATTTAAACTGTGTACATGTCAAAAAAGCCAATTTTAATAAAATTTATTAATCTGGGAAGTAAGCTTAATCCAATAATGTTTTGAGAGGAAAACAGTCTTCATAAAATTATACAACCATTCTCTAAAAACACAAGAATTAAATGAAGATTTTATCAGAAATAGTTATTCCAAATAAACACTGAATTTTCAATAAGAGAAATGATGGCATTTTATCTTACAATCTGTGACAGTTCCTTCTTTTGTAAGAAGTACATGTGTTCTATAATCAAAACATGTCAGAAAAATCATCTTACTTAGAAAGCTTTCTCATGCTAATGTAATTTTTTAAATCAAGCATTAAGTTTACCAAAGCAGACTGTTTACAAAAATACTTATCCTCTTAAAAACTGCTTCCCCTACATGGTACTGTGCTGTGTTTAGTCACTCAGTTGTGTCCAACTCTTTGCAACCCCATGGACTATAGCCTGCCAGAGTCCTCTGTCCATGGGATTCTCCAGGCAAGAATACTGGAGTGGGTTGCCATGCCCTCCTCCAGGGGATCTTCCCAACACAGGAATCCAACCCGAGTCTCCCTCATTCCAGGCAATTTTTTTTACCGTCTGCACCACCAGGGAAGCCCAAGAATACTGGAGTGGGTAACCTATCCATTCTCCAGGATAACTTTTTGACTCAGGAATTGAACCAGGGTTTTCCTGCATCGCAGGCAGATTCTTTACAAACTGAGCTACCAGGGAAGCCCCTCTGCCCCTACTGGATAGGGAGATATAATAATAAAATGTAAAAGGGAGAAAAAATAAAACAATGAAAGGTACTAAGAATATAATGTCAGACAGGCAAAACTGGTTTTTATTGAGCTGGTGACCTAAAAATCCAAATGGTTACTTTCTCCTTTCTGCAAAAGAAGTTCTGGTTCATGTGCTCTTTAGGGTGGTCAGGACCCACACTTACTCAGTCATGGACCTAACACACTTGTACTCACTTTAAAGTGAGTTTTGCTGAACTTTCATCCATTACGGGTCCACTGGCATTCTGTGCTCATGGGGCACCGCGTATGTACATGTGAATGAGATGGCAAGGAGTGATAAACATGTATATTGCACTGGCCCTTGTCTGCAGAGATGAATCTTCCAAGGTAATGGGGACATAACTGGTAGATGAAAAGGTAGAGAGTGAGGGAATATAGAGGACATGCATATCGATACAGGGACTATTTTTGTAGATGTTAGGAGGTGTTCCAATTTCATTCTTTTACATGTAGCTGTCCAGTGTTCCCATCACTAGTTTTCCCATCACTTATTGAAGAAGCTGTCTTCTCCATTGTATATTCTTGTGTCTTTTGTCAAAGATAAGGTTCCCAAAGATGCATAGGTTTATATGTGGGCTTCCTACCTTGTTCCATCTGTATTTCTGTTTTCGTTCCAGTACCATACTGTCTTGATGACTATAGCTTTGTGGTATAGTCTGAAATCAGGAAGGTTGATTCCTCCAGTTCCATTTTTCTTTCTCAAGATTGCTTTGGCTATTCAGTGTCTTTTGTCTTTCCATTACAAATACTGATCAAGGTGACATAACTGAGAAGTAAAAATTTCAGGGAAACAGGAAAATAGAATATGTGATGCCCCAAGCAAAAGGAACAAAGGAATGGAAGGGGTTGTAAGTTCCAGCATTTTCCCAAACCACCCACCAGGTTGGCTTCTGTCTTCAGTTCAGTTCAGTCACTCAGTCGTGTCCGACTCTATGCGACCCCATGAATCACAGCACGCCAGGCCTCCCTGTCCATCACCAACTCCCAGAGTTCACTCAGACTCATGTCCATTGTGTCAGTGATGCCATCCAGCCATCTCATCCTCTGTCGTCCCCTTCTCCTCCTGTCCCCAATCTTTCCCAGCATCAGAGTCTTTTCCAACGTGTCAACTCTTCACATGAGGTGGCCAAAGTATTGGAGTTTCAGCTTTAGCATCATTCCTTCCAAGGAAATCCCAGGGTTGATCTCCTTCAGAATGGACTGGTTGGATCTCCTTGCAGTCCAAGGGACTCTCAGGAGTCTTCTCCAACACCACAGTTCAAAAGCATCAATTCTTCGGCGCTCAGCCTTCTTCACAGTCCAACTCTCACATCCATACATGACCACAGGAAAAACCATAGCCTT
>SJYT01024019.1:0-33215 GCA_006410635.1 Cephalophus harveyi | reverse complement strand
GAAACTTTTGGGTGAGATGGAAATATTCTGTAATTTGTAGTGGTTGTTATACAGGTGAACACATTTGTTGAAACTCAAGGAAATGTATACTTAACATGGTTCTTTTATTATACATATATTCTACTTAATTGAACTCAATTTAAAAAGAGAAGGAAATAAGGAAGATAAGGTAAAATATTAACTAAATAAAGGTAGCTAAAATTAAAAAAAAAATTTTATGCAGTCAGTGTTCTATTAAGCATGATGGAGAAAAAAGTAAAGCAGGGCCCTTGCTCTTAAAAATCAAATATTGCAGTTTGAATGATAAAAATGCACCATATCTATTAAAGTTAAGCAGTAAGTATGTTAATAATGAAGCTTTGTTCTTCCTAAAATTTCTTAACTGCTTTGTAAAAAACAATGGGGCCCTCCTATATTGTCTAATACTGAAATAGAGGAATTTATGGTTGGTTGAGTATTCATTATATATATGAGTCCTGGCAGTTAAGGGAACAAAATAGAAAAAGCATTGTCAGAGAAAAATTGAATTACATGAGTTAAACAGGCAGGGAAGACTTTGTTCAAAACTGTTACAGTAGAGGAAGGAGTTTGAGCTTAACTCAATTGAAGACTGGAGATTTTTAAATTTTATTTTATTTTTCATTGGAGGGCAATTTCTTTACAATATTGTATCGGTTTCTTATACATCAACATGAATCAGCCATAGGTATACATATAAAGGGCATAAGTGTACGGAGGGTTGGAGACTTTTTAAGAGCTGGAATGGGATGTGGAGAACACAAGTCATTTGAGTTTGCTAATTGGCCTTGTCCTAGGGTAAGCTTACAGGCTTCTCTGGTGGCACAGATAGTATGGAGTCTGCTTGCAGTGTGGGAGACCCGGGTTCGATCCCTGTGTTGAGAAGATCCCCTGGAGAAGGAAATGACAATCCACTCCAGTATCCTTGCCTGGAAAATTCCACGAACTGAGGAGCCTGGCAGGTTATAGTCCTTGGGGTTGCAAAGAGTTGGACACAACTTAACTTTCTTTCTTTTCTTAAGGTAAGCTGGTATCTTTGTGATAGCTGGAGTTTTACAATTTGGAGCAAGGTGTCCCTTGAAGTTAGGCACCTACCATCACCCAAAGACTGTTAGATCTTCCTGGATGATTATATTTTAAAGAGATCATTTCCAGGTACTTGCAAAAGACTTTTCCCAGTCTTGAAACTGCAAAGAGACTTTTGAAGGAGATTTATCCGTTACAGATGTGGCAGAGCATTTCTGGAGTAAATGCTCTAAGAAAAGGGAGGTCAGGGGACCCATGGTCAGGAAGAAATTTGTCAGGCTGAGGGGAGCATTAGGCTATCTTAGTATTTAAGAACAAAGCATTTTTGAAATTATTTAATGATGAATTTGATGATTATAAAGTAAATCTAATTTCAATCATATATTCTGTAATAACCTTTGTTGATTTATTTCTTCTTAATCCAGTATGTTTAATATTTTATGTAGAACACAAAAGACATTGGGAACTAATTGAAAATTGAAAATTTTTAGAATGTTATTGTAAGTGGTATTAAGTGTAAATTACAAACAAAGCTACTGATAAAATTATAGCAGACATGGGGCAGTTTACAATTGAAAAAGAGAACATCTACATGAGTATTTAATTGAGTTTCAACAGAGAATGATTTGAGTATCAGGTTAAGGAAGACTTACTTTTTTAGAAAAACATACTGGGAAACTCTTGAAACATTATTATCTTTAATGTTTTAAAGTAATTATCACAATCTGAAATTTTATAAATTTAGTTTGATGTGTAAAGGTTATATTCTAATAAATCTTTTTGTTCACTCTTCTGTTTTATGTGGATTAACTTTTGTCCATAACAATCATTCAGACAAGGAAGAACTCATTTTCTAAGATAGAAAATTTTCATGAATACTGATATTTTGATAAGATAAATGATAATGAAACAGAAGGCTAGAATATTTTCTCTAGAAAATAAATGAAGCTATGCTTTTCATTGTATATCTGCACAAAGCAATACCATATATTGATATTGATATAAGTGCATTCATGGAAGAATGTGCACAAGTTCAGAATTGAATTTGATGGGAAGGGATTGAGTTGAAGGAATTAGGGCCTTTTGGTTTTAGAGAGAAGGGAATCCTGAAAAATATCTAACATCTTATTTCTTAAAAATAAATTACATATGTAAAAAAGTTAGCCTCTATTAAATCTGAGTGATAAATTGAATATTGTATTATTTGTTTTCATTTTTCATTTTCAAAGGAGGAAAAAATGAACTTGTATATTGCCTGTCTTTTTGCTCACTAGAATATAATCTTTTAGATGTTGTTCTAAAAGAACATGGGAAGGGATGATGATTTATTTGCTTTTGCCTTCTTCCCCTTGTTTCAACCAGAATATCACATGTAGGATGCTATAACTCCTCACTCTATTGAATTTTAAAGTCTTTAAGTTGTGGATTTAGAATTTGTAATAATATAAGTGATTTTGGCACTTAGGACGCTAAATATTCTCTACTTGGTATGAACCTAGTTATTGGTAAATTGCCTTATGCTGATTAAATATAGAACAGTAAGAATGATTATATTGTATGGGGCATTGTGTTTCTTTTAACCAAAAAAACATGTACTAGTCTTCCTTCCTTCTTTGCTTTCTTCCTTCTTTTATTTTGACTTCCAGTCATTCAGAGAAACCAAACAAAGTTGTCCAGGTACTAAGTAAATAGCAGTAGCATTTTTACTTAAACAAGAGGAAGAATAGTTCTAATTTCTATTAATTATAAAACAATGTATCTTTAAATCAAAGAGTCTGAACTGACTCTCGGTCAGCGCTGCCTCTAGAGCACAGATTCTACCCTGGGGTGGAATGGAGTCCTCATAAAGACCTCAGAAGCCACATATAGTGTCTCAGGATTTTAGTGACAGCTCTTGCCATGATGAAATAGTCAAAAGTTTTTTACTTCTTTCTCGTATCCTTAAAGGGATTTCTCGTATCCTATAAGGTATTAACATACATCTGGACTCAGCACACAATCTTTTGTACTCACATCTATCTATCTGTCTATCTAGTTAACTCTACATAATAAATAGCTCCTCACCGTGAAACATTGATAGATATTTATTTGAAGAAAATTTGATTTATTGCCATTGTCTTCAACATATTCATTTTTTAGAAACTGGCTTATGAACTATTTTGAACAGATGACTAGAAAAACTGCAAATCCCATGTGCCCTAGATTTAATAAATGAAATTTCCTTACTCTTTGAATATAGGAATAAATACTTACTGATGTGGTTTTCACTTCTCAACTCACTAGATTGACAACCTCTTAGAGTTTTGTGAAAGATGTGGATCTTCTGTCAAAAAGATTTGCACATATATAGCATTTTATATGTAGCATTAGAGCATGTATGGAGTTAACAAAGTCTAAAAGTTCCTGCTATGAAGAGCCTGTCTGGATAATCCATTGTGAATAGACTTGTGGTGTCCATTGACATAGTTAAATTGGGTGAGTATGTAATAACATAACCCCAGTTTGATTCCTGGGTTTGGAAGATCCCCTGGAGATGGAATAGGCTACCCACTCCAGTATACTTGGGCTTCCCTTGTGGCTCAGCTGGTAAAGAACCCACCTACAATGTGGGAGACCTGGGTTCGATCCCTGGGTTGGGAGGATCCCCTGGAAAATGAAGGGCTACCCATTCCAGTATTCTGGCCTGAAAAATCCCACGGACTGTATAGTCCATGGGATAGGAAAGAGCTGGACATGACTGAATGACGTTCACTTTCACTTTCATAATAACATAAGACTGCTGGGCTCAAGATTAGGGGTTTTTAATAAGTGGGATAGTTTTTTTAAATTAATTAATTTGTTTATTTTGGCTGTTCTGGATCTTCACTGCTGCGTGGGCTTTTCTCTAGGTGTGGCACCTGGGGTCTCCTCTTTAATTGTGGTGCAAGAGCGTCTCATTGTGGTGGCGTCTCTTGTTGGGGAGCATGGACTCTGGGGTGTGCAGCCTGCGGTAGCTGTGGCCTGTGGGCGCAGTAGTTGTGACTCCCGAGCTCTATAGCACAGGCTCAGTATTTGTGGTGTAGGGGCTTTATTGCTCCACAGCATGTGGGATCTTGCCAGATTAGGGGTTAAACCTGTGTCTCCTACATCGGCAGGCAGATTCTTTACCACTGAATCACCAGGGAAGCCCTAAGTGGGGTAATTTTAAAACAAGTTTTAAAGTAAGTTATTGATCCTGAATTCAAACTGGAAACTTTTTTTTCAAGTAGTGTGAAAAGCTGTCTTGTGTATACACGTACAGCAGGCACTGGGGGCTATGTATATGTTCTATCAGATTATCCTCTGATAGAATAGAGAGAGTGGGAAGAAGACAAGTTGTTTGACATGGCATTGCTTTCACCAGGCTCAGCTCAGATGAGCCATTGTGGTAAACACATTGAAGAAAAAAGAAGATACTATTTTTTTATAAAAACTTTCAAGTATTTCTTTCAATATTTCACAATAAAATGTTCCTATCCCCACAAAATGCTCAACTTTTTGCTGAATTTCCCTTTCTATATATATTATATATTATAAATTAATATATGTGTTTCATAATGAAAGCCAATAAAGCAGGAATGAACATACGCAAATCATCTTTATAGGCAAGTTGTTAACCAAGATGCACTTTTACCATCTTAATAGCTAAGTATAGTCTCAGTTGTTCTTGATACATAAAATGATTCCAGGCGCATCAGAAACTCCTTTTGGAGCTGGATAACTGGGAATACTCTAAATGTCCTGCTATGTAGAACATGATGCCTATTAAAGGATAAATAATAAATATGTGTAAATTTGAAGCTTATGGATACTCTGCAAAAAACTACGTACTATTTTCAACATAAATATTTAGGAGGTTGACAAGTAAGATTCTTTTCATGATATTTTATCATTGAAGTTGTTTAGAATTAATGGTACATGGCGATAATTAAAATCAGACCAAATTGTATAGTTAGCTTATTTTTTTCTGCAGATTATGCATCCTATGATTGTTTATTCTATCCACATAATCCTTACTGCATCACCGTTTTGCGTACCAGGCATTGTATTACCTAACAAGGCTGTAAGGCAATATACATCAGTCTGGCTCTGTACTTATAAGGAGGCTGCTCTTCCATGTTGTGTCCCATCAGTTAAGTATGAAAAGTGGAAGTGTTAGTCCCTCAGTTGCGTCCAGCTGTTTGCCACCCCATGGAATGTAGCCTGCCAGGCTTCTCTAGTCCATGGGATTCTCCAGGCAAGAATACTGACATGAGTTGCCATTCCCTTCTCCAGGGGATCTTCCTGATCCAGGGATCAAACACAGGTCTCCTGCATTGCAGGCAGATTCTTTACCATCTGAATCACGAGAGAAGCCCTAATTAAAGATATGGGTCTCAGTTCTGCCATCTGTGAGACAGAGAGTCAAATTACCCAGTTCCTAAAATATTCAGTCTCTAAAGTTCAGCACTTAGCATTTAGTGGTAAAAATTATAAGAATTGTTGGAATGTGTGTGCATTTATGGAGTTCATAAGCAGAGCATGGATATGGGAAGCATAAACCCTCTTAAATTCTAACTACTATATGGCCTTATAGCATTAAGGAAGTCCCTGAACCTTTTATTTTACATCAACCTCATTTTTGTCTGTAAAATGACAGCTAATCCAGATGACTCTAACGTTTTTATTTTGCCTGAGTGTTGTTTATTCTGCATCTTTATGCAAATTCTTCAAAATATTAATCATACTGTTCATTGTATATAGGTATATTAATTTGCTTAGTTGTTATAGAGATAATAAACAATGAGAGTTTTGTGATAACAAATGTAGATGCCAGACATCCTGGAATGTAAAGTCAAGTGGGCCTTAGGAAGCATCACTATGAATAAAGCTAGTGGAGTTTAGGGAATTCTAGTTGAACTATCTCAAATCCTAATAGATGATGCTGTGAAAATGCTGCATTCAATATACAAGCAAATCTGGAAAACTCAGCAGTGGCCACAGGACTGGAAAAGGTCAGTTTTCATTCCAATCCCAAAGAAAAGAAATGCCAAAGAATGCTCAAACTACTGCACAGTTGCACTCATCTCACATGCTAGTAAAGTAATGCTCAAAATTCTCCAAGCCAGGCTTCAACAGTGCATGAACCATAAACATCCAGATGGTCAAGCTGGATTTAGAAAAGAAAGAGGAACCAGATATTGAATTGGCAACATCTGTTGGATCATCAAAAAAGCAAGAGAGTTCCAGAAAAGCATCTACTTCTGCTTTATTGACTATTCTAAAGCCTTTGACTGTGTGGATCTCAACAAACTGTGGAAAATTCTGAAAAAGAAGGGAATACCAGACCACTTGACCTGCCTCCTGAGAAATCTGTATGCAGGTCAAGAAGCAACAGTTAGAACCGGACATGGAACAACAGACTGGTTCCAAATCGGGAAAGGAGTATGTCAAGGCTGTATATTGTCACCATGCTTATTTAACTTATATGCAGAGTACATCATGAGAAACGCTGGGTTGGATGAAGCACAAGCTGGAATCAAGATTATCAGGAGAAATATCAATAACCTCAGAGATACAGATGACACCACCCTTGTGGCAGAAAGCGAAGAAGAACTAAAGAGCCTCTTGATGAAAGTGAAAGAGGAGAGTGAAAAAGTTGGCTTAAAACTCAGCATTCAGAAAACTAAGATCATGCCATCCGGTCCCATCACTTCATGGCAAATAGGCAGGGAAACAATGGAAACAGTGAGAGACTTTATTTTGAGGGGCTCCAAAATCACTGCAGATAGTGACTGCAGCTATGAAATTAAAAAAAAAAAAAAAAAACTCTTGCTCCTTGGAAGAAAAGCTATGACCAACCTAGACAGCCTATTAAAAAGCAGAGGTCTGTCTAGTCAAAGCTATGGTTTTTCCAGTAGTCATGTATGGATGTGAGAGTTGGACTATAAAGAAAGCTGAGCACTGAGGAATTGATGCTTTTGAACTGTGGTGTTGGATAAGACTCTCGAGGGTCCCTTGGACTGCAAGGAGATCCAACGAGTCCATCCTAAAGGAAATCAGTCCTAAATATGCATTGGTAGGACTGATGCTGAAGCTGAAACTCCAATACTTTGGACACCTGATGCGAAGAACTGACTCAGTGGAAAAGACCCTGATGCTGGGAAAGATTGAAGGCGGGAGGAGAAGGGGATGATAGAGGATGAGATGGCTGGATGGCATCACAGACTTGATGGACATGGGTTTTGGTGAACTCCAGGCATTGGTGCTGGACAGGGAGGCCTGGTGTGCTGCGGTTCATGGGGCCGCAGAGTCGGACACAACTGAGCAACTGAACTGAATTGAAACTTGTTTTGGTCTGACTTCTGTCGAAGGCTTCAGTCCAAACTTACAGACCATCTTCCTGATTTGACAACCACCAATCTTCAGAGAAGGCAATGGCACCCCATTCCAGTACTCTTGCCTGGAAAATCCCATGGACAGAGGACCCTGGTGGGCTGCAGTCCATGGGGTCGCTGAGGGTTGGACACGACTGGGCAACTTCCCTTTCACTTTTCACTTTCATGCCTTGGAGAAGGAAATGGCAACCCACTCCAGTGTTCTAGCCTGGAGAATCCCAGGGACGGGGGAGCCTGGTAGGCTGCCATCTGTGGGGTCGCACAGAGTCAGACATGACTGAAGCGACTAGGCAGCAGCAGTCTTATCAGAGTTGCAGCTAGCCAGTCCTCATTCTGTGAGTCTCCTCACCATATTCTATGCCCTAGTCTTATTTATTGACTGTCCTTGATCCTGGCTGTCTTTGATCTTGTTGTCTTAGTCAGCTCAGATTGTCATAACAAAATACTACAGAAAATTTATTTTCTCACTGATCAGGAAACCAAAGGTCAGAAGTCAAAGTGCCGGCAGGTTAGGTTTCTGTTGAGGCTTTTTTCCTGGACTTGCAAACAAGCATTTTCCCTGTGTCGTCACACGGCCTTTTCTCTGTGCATGTGCCCTGGTGTCTTTTCATATACATATAAGGACTCCACTCCTATTATATTTGTGTTCCACCTTTATCACCTCATTTAACTTTAATTGCCCTCTCAAAGGCCCTTATCTCCAACTATGGTCACATTTGAGGTTATGACTGAACTTAAGAGCTTTGGAGGGAAGCACAATTTAGTCCAAAGACTCTCTAAGCTGTCTGATGTCTCATGTAACTTTTTCAGTCTTTAACCTGTATTTTCAGTTTTACTTAGATTTGTATTCTTTGCCTGGGCAACTCCTGACTCCCCTCTGTCAAATGTGAGGGAGGTACTAGTCCTACGAGTTATTATCTGTCAGTATCTCTCTGATCTGCACTTGCCTGTTAATTGTCTTTATACTTCACTGGACTGTGAACTTTCAAAGAGCTAGGAGTGCATCATTTTTAAGTATAAAACTCCAGGAAAGTAATTGCATATAGGTGTATTAAGCAGTACATAAAAACTTCTCGAACTAAGTTAATGAACAAGTTTAATTTCCTATAACATTTTGTAGAAGAGTAGAAAATTGTGTGTGTTTATCCTTTGTTGTTGCTGTTCAATCATTAAGTTGTGTTCCACTCGTTCTCACCCCATGGACTATAGCATGCCAGTCTCCTCTGTCCTCCACTAAGTCCCCAAAGTTTGCTCAAATTCACGTCATTGAGTCAGTGATGCAATCTAACTATCTCTTTCTCTGCTGCCCACTTCTCTTTTTGCTGTCAGTCTTTTCTAGCATCAGTGTCTTTTCCAGTGAGTCTACTCTTCACATCAGGTGGCCAAAGTATTGGAGCTTCGGCATCAGTCCTTCTAATAAATTTTTAGAGTAGATTTCCTTTAGGATTGAATGATTTGATCTCCTTGCTGTCCAGGGGACTCTCAAGAGTCTTCCAGGGCCACAAGTTGAAATCTTCAAGTCTTCACTGTTCGGCCTTCTTTATGGTCCTGCTCTCACATCTGCACATTACTACTGGAGAAACCCTAGCTTTGACTATATGGACCTTTGCTGGGAAAGTGATGCCTCTCATTTTTATATGCTGTCTAGGTTTGTCATTGCTTTTCTTACAGGGAAATTTCATAGCTGAAGTCATAGTCCACAGTGATTTTGGAACCCAAGAAAAAATCTGTCACTCCTTACACTTTTTATCTATCTCTTTGCCATGAAGTGATAGGACAGGATGCCATAATCTTAGGTTTTTCAGTGTTGAGTTTCAAGACAGCTTTTTCACTCTCTTCTTTCACCCTCATCAAGAGGCTCTCTAGCTCCTCTTCACTCTCTATCATTAGAGTAGTGTCATCGGCATATATGAGGTTGTTGATATTTCTCCAGTGGTCTTGACTGCAGCTTGTGATTCATCCAGCCCAGCATTTTGTATGATGTACTCTACATCATAGAGTATGTCATAGAGTACATCATTAGAAATTAAGCAGGGTGACAATATACAGCCTTGTCCTACTCTTCCTTACTTGTTAACTAGTCAGTTGTTCCACATCCAGTTCTAAGTGTTGCTTCTTGGCCCACCTACAGGTTGCTCAGGAGACAGGTAAGGTAGTCTCATAGTGCCATCTTTTTGAAAATTTTCCACAGTTTGTTGTGATCCACACAGTCAAAAGCTTTAGCATAGTCAGTGAAACAGAAGTAGATGTTTTTCCTGAATTCCCTTGCTTTCTTTATGATCCAGTTAATGTTGGCAATTTGATCTCTTGTTCCTCTGCCTTTTCTAAATCCAACTTGTACATCTGGAAGTTCTTGGTTCATGTACTGCTGAAGCCCAGCTTGAAGGATTTTGAGCATAACCTTATTAGCTTGTGGAATGAATGCAACTGTGTAGTAGTTTGAACATTCTTTGGTATTGCCCTTCTTTGGGATGGGATGAAAACTGACTTTTTCCATCCCTGTGGCCACTGCTGTATTTTCCGAATTTGCTGACGTATTGAGTGCAACACTTTAACAGCATCATATTTTAGTATTTTAAATAGCCCCACCAGAATTCTGTCACCTCCACTAGCTTTGTTCATGATAATTGTTCCTAAGGCCCGCTTGACTTCACACTCCAGGATGTCTGGCTCCAGGTGTGTGACCACATTATTGTGGTTATCTGGGCCATTAAGACCTTTTTTGTACAGTTCTGTATATCCTTGCCACCTCTTAATCTCTTCTGCTTGTGTTCTGTCCTTACCATTTCTGTTTTTTTTTTTTTTTTCATACCTTGATCTCTTCAATTTTTGTGAAGACATATCTAGTATTTCCCATTCTATTGTTTTCCTCTATTGTTCATTTAAGAAGACCTTATCTCTCCTTGCTGTTAAGAAGACCTTATATCTCCTTGCTATTCTCTGGAACTCTGCATTCACTTGAGTATATCTTTTTCTTTCTCCCTTGCCTTTCATTTCTCTTCTTTCCTCTGCTATTTGTAAAGCCTCGTCAGACAACCACTTTGTCTTCTTGCATTTCTTTTTCTTGGGGACGATTTTGGTCAGTGCCTCCTATAGAAGGTTATGAACCTCCATCCATATTTCTTCATGCACTCTGTCTACCAGATCTAATCTCCTGAATCTGTTTGTCACCTCTATTGTATAATCATAAGAGATTTGACTTAGCTCATACCTGAATGACCTAGTGATTTTTCCTATTTTCTTCAATTTAAGGTTGAATTTTGCAATATGGAGCTCATGGTCTGAGCCACAGTCCTCTCCAGGTCTTGTTTTTTTTCTAATTGTATAGAACTTTTCCATCTTCAGCTGCGAAGAATATAATCAGTCTGATTTTGGTATTGACCTTTGGTGATGTCCTTGTGTAGAGATGACTCTTGGGTTTTTGGAAAGGTTGTTTGCTATGACCAGTGTGTTCTTTTGACAAAACTCTATTAGCCTTTGCTCTGCTTCCCATTCCCGTCTATTTTAGTTCACATACCGTAAGATGTCGATGTGCAGTCTCGCCATCTCCTGCTCAGCCACATTCAATTTACTTTGATTTATGGACCTAATAATATTCCTTCCAGGTTCCTGTGTAATATTGTCCTTTACAGCATCAGGCTTTACTTTTACCACCAGATACACTCACAATTGAGTGTCATTTCCACTTTCGCCCAGCCACTTCATTCTTTCTGAAGCTGTTAGTAATTTCCCTTCACTCTTCCCCAGTAGCATACTGGACACCTTCTGACCTAGGGAACTCATCTTCTGGTGTCATATCTTTTTCCTTTTCATACTGTTCTTGGGATTCTCCTGACGAGAATACTAGATTGGACCACATTTCCTCCTCCCTTGGACCACGTTTTGTTAACTCTGACCTGTCTTGTCTTGGGTGGCCCTGCAGGGCGTGGCTCAGAGCTTCCTTGAGTTAAGCAAGCCCCTTCACCATGACAAGGCTGCAATCCATGAAGGGGCTCTTTATCAAAGACATTAGCAATTTAATTTGTGCCTAATTAAGATCCTTCCACTTTGAAGAACATTTATGAAGAGGTTAAAGAAGTACTTCAAAACACTTATGGAATAGAAGTGAGAAGTCTCTAAAACAGCATTTTAGAAAAATGACTACATCAAAGGGCACTGCAGTAAATGAATTAAGTTGGGTTGAAGCAGAGATGAGGAAATAATGTGTCTCTAAGGTGGCATGAGCACAGAATGTTCTTGATAGCAGGTGTGTTCTGATTGTGAAGCCTGGCTGAACAGCAGCCACCATGGATGAGTGATATAAGAGGAATAAAATATACAGGAAGCTTCTTTAGGAAGAAAGCAGATAAGGGTTGTTTCCACTGGTGGTTTATTTCTTCAAGCAATTTCTTGAAACTGCTGGAATGCTTTTCTTAATAATTTGCTTGCTTGGCCTTTTCTTTTTGTTTTTTGACCAAAACTTTTTCCTCCAGATTTTGTAAATCCAGTCTGCTGATCTAGTTCATAATATTCAACTTAACACTATAAAGAATTTAGTTCCTGAGGCTTCTAAAAAGAAGGAACTGTGGGTATAATTTTTTTTTTCTTATAATGATTTCATGTCACAGTGATCTTTTTTTTTTTTTTTTTTTTTTTTCTCCTTAGTTTCCAGGAAAAAATACAACTTGTCATTGGGAGCTGTATTTTCCATGTCTACCTTATTCTTTTTTTTAAAAAAAATTAATTAATTTTTTTTTACTTTACAATATTTTATTGGTTTTGCTATACATCAACATGAATCTGCCACAGGTATACACGTGTTCCCCATCCTGAACCCTCCTCCCTCCTTCTTCCCCATACCATCCCTCTGGGTCATCCCAGTGCACCAGCCCCAAGCATCCAGTATCATGCATCGAACCTGGACTGGTGATTCGTTTCATATATGATATTATACATGTTTCAATGCCATTCTCCCAAATCATCCCACCCTCTCCCTCTCCCACAGAGTCCAAAAGGCAGTTCTACACATCTGTGTCTCTTTTGCTGTCTCGCATACAGGGTTATCGTTACTATCTTTCTAAATTCCATATATATATGCATTAGTATACTGTATTGGTGTTTTTCTTTCTGGCTTACTTCTCTGTATAATAAGCTCCAGTTTCATCCACCTCATTTGAACTGATTCAAATGTATTCTTTTTAATGGCTGAGTAATACTCCATTGTGTATATGTACCACAGCTTTCTTATCCATTCATCTGCTGATGGACATCTAAGTTGCTTCCATGTCCTGGCTATTATAAATGCTGGAGAGGGTGTGGAGAAAAGGGAACCCTCTTACACTGTTGGTGGGAATGCAAACTAGTACAGCTACTATGGAGAATAGTGTGGAGATTCCTTAAAAAACTGCAACTAGAACTGCCTTATGACCCAGCAATCCCACTGCTGGGCATACACACTGAGGAAACCAGAATTGAAAGAGACATGTGTACCCCAATGTTCATCACAGTGATCTTTTAAAAATTCTTAGTTTAGATAATGTTACTCATCTGTTTAACAGCCCAATGGCTGTCTCCTTTGATTCATATTAAAAGCAAGAGTCATAAGAATTCCTTTGCAAGGCCCACCATGAGCTGAGCTTCCTTACTTCTCTGACTCAAGTCCTATTGCTCTTTCCCTTCCTTTCTAGCACATCAACCTGCTTTGTTTCATTGTAAAACACTTGTTACTTTCAAGCATACTATCTAAAACTGTTTACGCCTTTTGTGTTGTCTAATCTTTCCCCTTAGAACACAGATTCTATCATGACAGAGTTTGTCTGTTTTGTTAAATCCCTAGTGCATAGAAGAGTGTTTGGCGTGTAATAGACACAACACAGAATATTACTGTTGAATGAAGAAATATGATGCAAAGTAACACTCGAAATTTGTTCTAGAAATAAAATAAGATGCTAAATTTAGCAGAGTATTGGCAGATAAGATTGTTTTTAGCATTGGATTTTTTACTTTTGTAAAATCATATTGAAGAAAGTTGATTTTGTTTTGCTTTTCTTAGGCTACTCTTCATGTTAATAGGATAGTCCTTGAGGATGTAAGCAATCCATGATCATATTTCTTCACTGAATTTGCATTGGTAATAGTCTCTGTGTCTCCCACAGTAATACCTTCATGTTTTTAAGGGGTGCAAATAGAAGAGAGGAAGAGGATAGCAGAAAATATAAGGAAAAGAGGAGGAAGAGCAGACAAATGTTCTCTGTTGCTCTATTTTACTCATGCTGGCACTTTCTTACTGTCTTTGTAAGGGATGTCTTCCTGTCTCCTTGCTGCAGAAGGTGGGCTGAGCTCTACTCCCCTTAATAGAGACTACAATATGTGAGATACAGGGGAAAGAAAGAGAGGAATGGTGGTTTATAGAGAATGCAGAATCGTTTTCCTTTCTGAATTACAATTTGTTATTTTGATCTAGGAAAATAAAACAGTGATTTCACTTAGAATGTTATTTTCAAGGCATGCTTTTCACAGCTTATGAAAATCTTTTTTTACATGTAACATACGTTTTTATAGAAGCTGGCTTGGAAAGCTCAGCAGGAAGGAAAGACTGGATGCTCTCTCTGTAGGCTTGCTTCTTGTTACTGTAACAAGATGATCAAGGACCAGACAACACAGCACGGGGCAGGGCATGCTTGGGGGAAAGAACTGCTCAAAGAGAAAAAGTATAAACCATCAATTATGTATTAGAGCAGGGTGTTCAAATAATGATCACAGCAGTTGCAGGTTTGTTTACACACAAAAATTTAGTCTCCCCACACTGTGCTCAACCTTGAAAACAAGGCTCTTTAGTAAGAAAGAATCTGTTCTAATTACTTTTCAAATTAGAAATTCCTTTGGGAACAGAGGTCATTCCACATATCTGATAACACACTGCTCAAGAGGGATTTATTGACCCTGACATTGGGAAACCTCTTGGAGACCCTGTGCTGCCTTGTTAAGAATGATACTACTCTCAAAGTCCTTTTCCCTGGCACTGGGCTATCGTCCAGACACAAATCTCAGATGATCCTTTCCTCATTGTGGAGCTAAAGAGGGAATCAGATGTGAGTGAAAGAAAACAATTGAACCAGTTGGCAACCTCAGCAATCCATAGACACATCGTAAAGATAGTATCTGGCAACATTATTGAGTTTACAGTGCTCTTCTCACATACTTCATTTTTGTCAGTCTTCTAAACAGCACTTTGTGTTAGATACAAGAAAATTATTAAGTAAAGAAATGTTCATTGAAACCAGGTTCCTCTCAACCTCTGTAAAATTGTTCAGGTGGTCTTTATATATTGATCATTTAAATATTTTTATAAGTCTAATATAATGTACTTTAACTTGTAATATATTTTCTTTGATAAATATAATTTATTATATTACTGTAAAATGTACCTTTACACACTCAAATTTTTGTATTTTTATATCCTTTATATAAGCTAGCTTGCTCCTTATCTGGCTCTTTTTAGCTTCAAGGTCACAAAACTCAAACCTTTCTTTTTTTTTTTGCCTTTCCTTGAATCTCTTCACCAACTCTATTTTATAAGACTGAATGTTTATCTGAAAATGAGAGGCCAAACTATTTCCATTTTTTCTAATATCATTATTTACTCTTTATTTATCTTTTAAGTTCTGTATATTAGCAAATAATAGGATATACATAATTTTTTAAAAATAAAAGTTTCAAACAGTTAAGAAATTCTTCTCTACAATTCTACTTTTCAAAAAGCTTGGAAAAACAAAAGATATTTAAAAACGAATTTCATATTTTGTCTAAAGTTTCAGGAAACCATATGTATATATATTTAGTAGTCCATGAACTGTGGAGAAGGAAATGGCAACCCACTCCAGTATTTTTGCCTGGAGAATCCCAGGGACAGGGGAGCCTGGCGGGCTGCCATCTATGGGGTCACACGGAGTCCAGAAATGACTGAAGCGATTTAGCAGCAGCAGAACTGTGAACATTCAAATGGTTTTCTTAAGAAATTTGAATATAAATGTTATAGGGTGCGTCCAAAAACTCCACTGAATATGTTACACAATATTTATTATACTTGTAACTTGTTGCTTTTCTAAATGGAAAACTTACAATTTCTGAATCCCCAGTAAATTTGAATGTTTACAGAGACCCAGGCTCTAAGATCATCCTTGAGTTAACGTATTCCCTATGCTTTTGCTCACCATTTCTGGTTTGTACCTTCATATATCTAGATATTTTGCTTTATAGTATCAAATTTAAAATTTTGGAGAATACTTATTGACTTAATAAAGAGTAGATCGGCATTTATTTCCCTCATATCAAACTTTTACTATCCATATTCTAAAAAGAGATTGAGAGATGATTAAATTTAATGCCTTTATCATTTAGAGCTGAGACACATATTATGCTTTTTGTTCCCTATAATTTTATGATTTACCTGTAGTAAATAATTACTTTTTATTGTTTGCTATTTTTTAATGTAGCTTTCAACAATTCAATCACAATCTATCAAGGAATCAAAAATATCCTCTGTATATGATCCAAACCATTAGGTCATCTATCAGTTTAGCTTTTCTAGGAGCCCTCCTTCATCCTCTGCTCTGGAATGGTTTCTTTTTAAAACTTCATGCTACCAACCGTGGAACTTCCTCGCATTAGCAACCTTGGAATTATCTAATTGCCTCTTAGACTTATTGAATTTCTTGTATTCTTGTTACAAGGAATTGTAATTAGTCGACTAGACCAGCACTGAGGTCCAGACCAAGACCCTTTGTCTCAGCCAAGGAGCCTTATTTCTGATCAGATTTATGCAGCCAGTGATAAAAACTGAGACTGGAACAGCACAAACCTTAATTCAGTGGCCAAAGAATGGAGAAGTGGGAAGTAGATCAAATTCTCAACCCAATTCAGGCAGAGAAATCCAATAAATAGCACAATCTGGTAAAAGGGAGTGGATGGGAAAGAGTAGGAGGAAGGTTCACGAGTTATCTGAGAACAAAGGCATGGTTGGAACTTGGAACTGATTGTTGTCCAGTTGCTAAACCATGTCCAACTCTTTGTGACCCCATGAACTGCAGCACACCAGGCTTCCCTGTCCTTCTATCTCCAAACTGTCTTCCAGAGTTTGCTCAAATTCATGTGCAGTGAGTCAGTGATGCTGTCTAACCATCGCATCCTCTGCTACCCTCTTCTCCTTTTGCCTTCAATGTTTCCTAGTATCAGAGTCTTTTCCAGTGAGTCAGCTCTTCGCATCAAGTGGCCAGAGTATTGGAGATTCAGCTTCAGCATCAATCTGTCCAATGATTATTTGGGGTTGATTTCCTTTAAGATTGACTGGTTTAATCTCCTGGAACTGATGCAGCTCTTCTTGTGAGTCCCTATATGGACTTTTCCAGTTGTGGCAATTGTCAACTCTTGTGATGCTGGTGGATGTGTCATCTGGCATGCCAATGTATTTCAGTGAACATCTAATGAAGTTCAAGGTCTGCCATCTTAGGCCTTGTTGATTCTAACCAGTTCTTGTTTTACTCTCTTTGCAGCTTCCTCCTGAATCTTAGATTAGAGTAATTGGTTTCCTTTCAAGAGGGGCAGGGCTATGACTCTGGAGCAACAGCCTTGGTACCATTGTGACACCAAATGCTATACTATAATACTATTCTGATAACTCCTCAAAGTTAACAAAGACCCCAACCCCCAAATTAAAGGACATGGTGTCCAACTGCCTTAACTTCAGATACCAATTGTACTTTTGGGGTCCCCAGGTCACTTGTAACTTTGACTGTCTACAGATTCAGGGGTTCCCAGGATACCCTCAGATTAAATGATTTGCTGCTGCTGCTAACTCTCTTCAGTCATGTCCGACTCTATGCAACCCCATAGACGGCAGCCCACCAGGCTCCCCCGTCCCTGGGATTCTCCAGGCAAGAACTGGAGTGGGTTGCCATTTCCTTCTCCAAAATGATTTGCTAGGATCAATCAAAGAATTCAGTAAAGTCCTTTTTGTTAACAACTAAATTTTAATTATAGAGGATAAAATGAGCAAGATTTGGGTGAGCCCAAACCTAGAGCTTCCATGCCCTCTTCCCATGGGATTCCATGGGACTCATTGTTCATCACTATTCAAGCACATTAAAGTGTTCACCAACTGGGAAGTTCCAGGGAGCCTTGGTGTACAGAGTGTTTTTTTCTGATTTCATTATGTAGACATAATTGACTGAATCACTGACCACATGATTGAATTCACTTTCCAGTACCCTTTCTCTTCCTGGAGTTTGGGCTGTCTCAAAGTCTCAACTCTAATTACGTAGTTGGCCTTTTTATTGACCAGCCCCCAGGACTCATCTCATTAGCATAAACTGATGTATGATCTAAGGGTTCATGATTAACATAGGCATTCATAATACTTAAAACTTTCCAAGGATTTAATCTCCCTTTCAGGAACCAGAGAAAAATGTCAAATTCTTTATTGTATACCATCATGTCTTTCTTTTTCCTGTTTTTATATTATTTTGGTGGAATGCATCTTCTAGAAGCTTTTCATGGTTCGTGGTTCATAGGGTTTTTCTGAGATATTGTCCAAAACTGTATCTCTCTATCATGTTTTATGGATAATTTGGCTGAAAATAGACCTCAAGCTTGGAAATAATTTTCCATCAAGATTTTCAAAGCATTGATTCACTGTCTTCTAGCTCTCAGTATTACAGTTAGCTGAGTAGTCTGATGCCTTTCACAAAAGTAATTTTTAGTGTGATAGCTATTACCTCTCTGGAAATTTTTTATATCTTTAATTTTATCATTAGATTCTGAAATATTGTGAGTTGAAGTATTGTGAGTTGGTGTGGGTCTGTGTGTATGTGTGTTTTTTTTTTTTTTTGGTTGCTGTTCATTTTCTTTTTCTTTTGATTTTTGTTTTTGCAAGTCATCCTTATTTCACTTATGCCGCTTGTCCAAAGCTGCTCTCGTGTGGCTGCTCAGTGTTGTCTTTACTGTGGTATCTAGGCTGATAGGTCTGCCAGATATCCCAACAAAGGAAAAAGAAATATGTTAAATTAGGAAATGACTTTGCTTCTGTTGGAGAGTGCTGCCTCTAGTCACTTCTCATTGAACAAATCAAATCACATAGTCAACATTTCTGTCCACAATATAGGGAGTGCCACAGTAGACAAGATACAATTTATCATGACAGGTCCTGACATAATCACACTAATTTTAACTTTTTAATTTTATTATGGGTCAGTCAGATATTTTAGAAATGTTTCATTTTCCAGCCTGGGAGATAAATCTGTGTGGGGAATTGCCTTGGGAATTGGAGGGTTTCCCTGGTAGCTCTGCTGGTAAAGAATCTGCCTGCAATGCTGGAGACCTGGATTTGATTCCTGGGTTGGGAAGATCCCCTGGAGAAGGGAATGGCAACCCACACCAGTATTCCTTCCTGGAGAACCCTGCAGACAGAGGAGGCTGGCTGGCTACAATCTGTGGGATCACAAAAAGTCAGACAGGACTGAGCAACTAAGCACACACATACACAGGGAGTTGGAACATTTCCCACTTCATTATCTAGATTTATAATGAATCATATTTTAGTATAACTGCTTCACACTCAGCTGTGACCAGTATCTCCAAGTCCAGAAAATTCCTAAATCTAACTTTCATTGATTGAGTTTCTAAGTGTCTTCCATGATGGATGATAAGTAGTCCTGTGCTGGGTGGAGTTGGGGAAAAAAATCTTATAATGCTATATGTATAGAGGTTTTCAAGAAATTCTGCTTTGAGAGAAAACTCACACCGTTTCTTCAGAGGTTCAGGAGTGTCCAACCCCGAATGATGCTGTGGCTATGAGTTTGCTTCTGATTGGCTTACTGATCTCCAAGTGATTTTACATATATATATACATATATTCTATTATGATACACCAGTTATCTCTAGTTATTCTGCTTCCTATTTTCTAAAACTTTAAACTTTAAGCTGCTATTATTTCTTTTAAGAAGCTACAAATTACATTTAAAAATTTTTATTATTTATTTATTTTTGACCAGCTGGGTCTTTTATGCGTGCGGGCTTTCTCTCGTTGCTGGGAGCTGGGGCTACTCTTGGTTGCAGGGCGTGGACTTCTCATCATGGTGTCTTCTCTTGTTGTGGAGCACAGGCTCTAGGCACACGGGCTTTGTTGCAGCACACAGGCTCAGTAGTGGAGGCTTAGTTGCTCCGTGGCATGTGGAATCTTTCCAGACCAGTAACTGAACCCATGTCCCCTGCACTTGCAGGCAGATTATTATACACTGTACCACCAGGCAAGTTCTGCTATCATTTTTTTGATACCTTTAACTTGCTGTCATTTTGTCATCATTCTTCTTCCTTTTGTCCATAAGACTTTATGTCTTTTAAATAAATAGTTTTATAAACAGAAGTTTGATCCATCATATTTAATTGAAAGCTTTGTGCTGATAGCTATGTATTATCATTACAATGTTTTTGTATCATGTGACACATTTGTATCTAAATCTGTTTGCTTTTTTTTTTCTTGCTTTGTATTCTGTGTATCTCTGCTAAGTATTCAGAAGACATTCATTTATTAGATTACCCAATATATTATGTTCTTTATTCTTCTCTTGGAACCCAGACTTATATCTTTGTTCAAATCTCTAGAATACCCATACTTGTCATAGATTCATACAGTAATGAGTTGTTGAAAAGAAAGATTGTAGTTTTGCTTTTATGTATCTCTCATTTTTTGCCATAGGATTATTTTGTTCTTAGATGCCTTCAGCATAATACTTTATGTTAAAATTGTTCCCTTGACTAATAGAAAGAATAAAATTGTGTTATAAAATCTTTCATTTCCTTGCTAGGTACCGTATATAATTTTATGTCATGTTCTAAGGGCAGTAAATTGCAGTGTTTGGAATTAACATTGTTCATAAAAGCAGAACTGTTTGGTTAAAGGATTTTATGAGACAAGGTACTTAATAGTCACATGGTACTTAGAAGGTCTGGTTTCTTTACTGCTTTCATATTGAGTAACAGATCCCATAGTAATTGAAGAAACTTTACTGTGAACTATCGAACAGTGAATAACCAATGGCCATGGTATACCATGGAGAAGGCAGTGACACCCCACTCCAGTACTCTTGCCTGGAGAATCCCAGGGATGGGGGAACCTGGTGGGCTGCCGTCTGTGGGGTCGCACAGAGTCAGACACAACTGAAGCGACCTAGCAGCAGCGGCAGCATGGTATACCATCACCTTGGTACATGATGATGCTATCATAGCCTTTATTATATAGTCACAAAATAAGCTTTTTCTATTGTTTGAAAATGCAGTGCTACTTGAAGCATGTTTAGATCCCAACGACTGCTCCTTGGCTCTTATCTGAGTTTTAGCTGACATACATAAATGAATTTTTTTCTCTGCGGAGTGGGGAGAGCGAGCTCTGTCCTGCTCCTGCCTTCTGCCTCCATTGCTTTGCGAGCAGAGCTCTCCAGGGATGAAGAGCAATGCTACCCCGAGCCTTGGTGGGCTCCCTCTCAGAGTTTCCGGACGGTCAGCGAAGATGGGCGACTCATCACGTGGATGACTATCTTCATACTTTAAGACATTGGTCAGAAAGATACGTTTCCTGGCTGATTATGATCAACAGGGCTTTTCTTGTTATCATAAAGAACAAAATTCAATGGGCTACAGAATTGGGGTGAGTGTGAACTGGGGAGACTTGAGACTCTTGGAGGATAATTCTTTCTGAAATCAGCAGGATTTACAGAACCCCAAATGAGAGGGTTTGGTTGGAATTGCGAAGGTGAGAGAGAACTGCAGGGCAAACAGAGACTGTGCTTCTCTCCTGGTGCTTTCTCTGCTTGCGACCCAGGTCAGCCACCCCCGTGTCAGGAGTCCTCCAGCAGTCTTCAGAGGACGGGGCTGCCCAGGCAGTCTGAGGCTGAAGCACTGTCTGAAGTGTGAGTGCCTCCGATGTCTGTCTTTCTCTAGATCCATTCACGCTGCTGCAAGCGGTGTTCTTTCATGCTTCTTCACGGCTGAGTAATACTCCATTGTATATGTACCACAGCTTTCTTATCCATTCATCTGCTGATGGACATCTAGGTTGCTTCCATGTCCTGGCTATTATAAACAGTGCTGCGATGAACATTGGGGTACACGTATCTCTTTCAATTCTGGTTTCCTCAGTATGTATGCCCAGCAGTGGGACTGCTGGGTCATATGGCAGTTCTATCGGAGAAGGCATTGGCAACCCACTCCAGTACTCTTGCCTGGAAAATCCCATGGACTGAGGAGCCTGGTGGGCTGCAGTCCATGGGGTCGCTAAGAGTTGGACACAGCTGGGCGACTTCACTTTCACTTTTCACTTTCATCATTGGAGAAGGACATGGCAGTCCACTCCAGTATTCTTACCTGGAGAGTCCCAGGGACAGAGGAGCCTGGTGGGCTGCCATCTATGGGGTTGCACAGAGTCGGACACGACTGAAGCGACTTAGCAGTAGCAGCAGCATGGCAGTTCTATTTCCAGTTTTTTAAAGGATCTCCACACTGTTCTCCATAGTGGTTGTACTAGTTTGCATTCCCACCAACAGTGTAAGAGGGTTCCCTTTTCTCCACAGCCTCTCCAGCATTTATTGCTTGTAGACTTTTGGATCGCAGCCATTCTAACTGGTGTGAAATGGTAACTCAGTGTGGTCTTGATTTGCATTTCTCTAATAGTGAGTGATGTTGAGCATCTTTTCATGTGTTTGTTAGCCATCCATATGTCTTCTTTGGAGAAATGTCTATTTAGTTCCTTGGCCCATTTTTTGATTGGGTCATTTATTTTTCTGGAATTGAGCTGCAGGAGTTGGTTGTATATTTTTGAGATTAGTTGTTTGTCAGTTGCTTCATTTGCTATTATTTTCTCCCATTCTGAAGGCTGTCTTTTCACCTTGCTTATAGTTTCCTTTGTTGTGCAGAAGGTTTTAATTTTAATTAGATCCCATTTGTTTATTTTTGCTTTTATTTCCAGTATTCTGGGAGGTGGATCATAGATGAATATTTTCAGGGAAATTCCTCCTGGATGTTCTAGAATTCATGATAAATGGGTGGAACAGCAATATATTCACATTTTTCTTCCTTTCTTGAAGGAGCACACTAAAGCAGTATACATTATAGGGATCCATACTCTGGGCTGGTTGCCTCTATAAAATATATGTGTATATATATACACACACTTATATACGTATATAAATATATACATATATACATATGTATACACATGTACATATATGTATGTGTATATAATATATGTATTTATATTATTTATACATATTTGTACATTTATATATAATATATGCATATATATACACATATATCTTTTTTTTTTTAATTTTTTGAGGGTTTATTTATTTATTTTTAATATAAATTTATTTATTTTAATTGGAGGCTAATTACTTTATAATATTGTATTGGATTTGCCATACATTGACATGAATCCTTCCCTGGTGGCTCAGAGACTAAAGCGTCTGCCTGCAATGCAGGAGATCAGGGTTCGATCCCTGGGTCATGAAGATCCCCTGGAGAAGGAAATACCAACCTACTCCAGTACTCTTGCCTGGAAAATCCCATGGACCGAGAAGCCTGGTTTACTACAGTCCATGGGATAACAAAGAGTAGGACACAACTGAGCGAATGCTTGCTTGCTTGACATGAATCCGCCATGGGTGTACATGCTGTCTCTTATACACATCTAGATGTGTATAAGAGACAGTTTATATATATATACAGGTTCATTATAGATGAAATTTTCCCTGTTTTGAAACAAGTATTTTGTAAGAACATCTTATAATTGGTTTGAATATTTCAGTTAACTATCATTCTGTGGGTTATATACTGAGTTGGTCTTTATGAATAAATATGAAATATATTAATTTTTTATTTCTAAGCATGACATAAAAACTATGTCCCTTCACATTCCTCAGGGGCTTCCCAGGTGGTGCTATTAGTGAAGAACCCACCTGCCAATGCAGGAGACACGAGAGATGCGAGTTCAATCCTTTGGTTGGGAAAATTCCCCTGGAGGAGGATATGGCAACCCATTCCAGTATTCCTGCCTGGATAAACCCATGGACAGAGGAGCCTGGTGGGCTACAGTCCATTGGATCGCAAAGAGTCAAACATGACTGAGGCGACTTAACATGCACTTCACATCCCTTAACAGAAGAATTTTCATTTCTTCTTTAATTAATAAAACTCTAAATCATTATGAGAGTTTAGTCTCAATTTAAGTTTATATATATCTTCTTTTCCTGATCATAGGCTTGAGTTGTATTTCTGCTTAAAGTTGAGTGGGAAAGCATGGACACCTATGATGAATGTATCTCTCATGTTTCAGCTATTACCAAATTTGGAGTCACACAGACTTGAGAAAATATTGTTCTTATTATAAACAAGTTTGTGTTGATCATGCCTGCGTGTGTGTGCTCAGTCATGTCTGACTCTTTGCGACCCCATGGACTGTAGCCTGCCAGGCTCCTCTGTCCATGGAATCTTCCAGGCAAGAATACTGGAGCAGGTTGCCATTTCCTACTCCAGGGAATCTTCTCAACCCAGGGATTGGACCCAAGTATCCTGTATCTCCTGCATTGGCAGTCAGATTCTTTACCATTAGTGCCATTGATCATGGAGAAATATCAATTTGTCAGAGTCTGTCTTCTGCTGATGGGTTCTACCTCCATCAGTGTGATTGATTTTGTGTAGGAAGTTTGTGAATTTCTTTGGGAATAGTGTTCATTTCATCCAATTCCCTTTTGTTACTGAGGAACATTTCCGAGGGTATTGGTTTATTCTCCTTCAATCTCACTGGTGGTATATGTTCAAGTCTTTCTTGGGTAAATTGTTTAAACAGTAGACTTGATGATTTGGGGGTTTTCTAGTACTTATTGCCTCTTCTGAAGTTTGTGCCCATTTTACAAAAGTGGCAAGTTCATTTTCTGCAGGTTTTGAGGGAAGGCTTCCAATAAATAAGATTGAGATGGGGAGGAGGATTGTATTTTTTCACAAGAATGTTATAATTGTTTCCTTTATTCATTTTTTAATCCAAGCATTTCCAAGAAGTTTCAAGTCCTAGAAATTTATAGATTAGAAATGTATACTGTGCTTACTGTTCACCAGCTGAGCTACCAGGAACCCCTCAATGTTTACATACTACCTCAAATTGCAAGTGTTATATGTCAAGAACTATCTCCCTATGGTCAAACTCCCTCTAATTGTATTAATATCACAGGTGGAATTCAGGATTCTACAGCACACGAGTTATCCAGCCAGGGATGAAGTGATCATCTTCCTTTCTTCTTAGCACCTCAGATGTTTATGAGGGCTTAAGCTTGACCTTGGTGGCTCATCTGGTAAAGAATCTGCCTGCAATGCAGGAGACCCCGGCTTAATTCCTGAGTAAGGAAGATCTGCTGGAGAAGGGATAGGCTACCCACTCCAGTATTCTTGGGCTTCCTTGGTGGCTCAAACAGTAACAAATCTGCCTTTAGTGCAGGAGACCTGGGTTTGCTCCCTGGGTTGGGAAGATCCCCTGGAGAAGGGAAAGGCTACCCACTGCAGTATTGTGGCCTGGAGAGATCTCTGTTCTCCCCCTGCTTATTTAAGTTATATGCAGAGTACATCATGAGAAACACTGGACTGGAAGAAACACAAGCTGGAATCAAGATTGCCAGGAGAAATATTAATAACCTGAGATATGCAGATGACACCACCCTTATGGCAGAAAGTGCAGAGGAGCTAAAAAGCCTCTTGATGAAAGTGAAAGAGGAGAGTGAAAAAGTTGGCTTAAAGCTCAACATTCAGAAAACAAAGATCTTTGGAAGGAATGATGCTAAAGCTGAAACTCCAGTACTTTGGCCACCTGATGCGAAGAGTTGACTCATTGGAAAAGACTCTGATGCTGGGAGGGATTGGGGGCAGGAGGAGAAGGGGACGACTGAGGATGGGATGGCTGGATGGCATCATGGACTCGATGGATGTGAGTCTGAGTGAACTCTGGGAGATGGTGATGGACAGGGAGGCCTGGCGTGCTGCGATTCACGGGGTCGCAAAGAGTTGGACACAACTGAGCAACTGAACTGAACTGAATTCCATGGACTGTGTAATCCATGGGGTCACAAAGAGTTGGACATGACTGAACAACTTTCACTTTCAAGCTGGACATTCCTACCACGAAACTTGACTTGAAGTGATGGGAAATGCTTCCTTACTATATCCAGAGGGACACTTTTTCTCACCACTGACATTTATTTCCCATAAAGTGGAAAGCATTTAGACTTATGTTATATATCTCCTCCTATTTTATTCCATGCTCCCCTGCAGTTTGTCAGGAAGTGGAGTGTAAAGTAGCAGCGGGGAGTCACGAGAGAAGAAGATGTGGGTAACTTTAGTAGAGCAGCTTTTATTGACCTGTGCTAGACTCTTAGGGGTTGTGTGTAATTGATTGTGTTTTTGTAGTCTTTAAATGTGAAAAAACTGTCACTTTTGATTTTAATCTTTCATCCCTAGTGAAAGCATTCTAAATTTTAATCATTACAGTTAAATAACTGCAGTGTTCTTGTACATTGTGTCTAAATCGGAGGTCAGCAAACTGTGGCTTGTAGACTAAATTTACTTGATAACTTTTTATTGGAACATGGCCACACTCATTTGTTAATTGTACATGGTTGTTTGAGGTACAGCAACAAACTTGAGTAGTTGTGACAGTGACTGTATGGCTTGCAAAGTCTAATATGTGTATTTTTCTGAACCTCTATGAACAAAGTTTGCTGATCCCTGGTCTAAATAGTTTCTGTGTGTATATTCTTGACTTTGTCACTATTATTACCACTTTTATAATTCAATACAGCATAAAATTAGAGTATTGTGTATACTTAGAAGAGGCACATATGTGTCTTAGATTAGAGATCTGTGTTGGTAATTTTGCAGAGATCACAATACAGAAAGAAGTAGAGGGAAAAGGCTATCAGTTTAAAGTCAGTGATTGGGACCTGTCTACATAAAGGTAATATTGATGTGGAATGATAATAAATTAGAAATATCTCTCCTTCAATATTACCTTTATGCAACCATTTGAGGTAATGATGACTGAGCATTCAATTTGATACCCAGATTTTGACACCTATACCTATGTGGAAACTTAATAGATACTTAGAAAATCTAAATGTTATGTGAAAATTCATTAGAAGCATACATATTACCCATAAGGAGCTCTACAATCTTCTCAAATTTCACACACAATAGCAATATAGTAGGCCCATGTTTGTTTAAAAAGCACAAAGATTGTCTTCAAAAAGATTACTCTACCAATGATAACCAATTGTTACACGGATAATTCACCACTTCCAATAAGAAACCTATATTCAAAAATAAAATATTCTCTCTCTTCCACCAAGAGAAAAGACCAAATTCAATAGTTTAATAAGATTATCCAGGTCTCCCCTTCTTTTAGCAATTTTATTCTTTTTTTTTTAATTTTTTGAGGGTTTATTTATTTATTTTTAATATAAATTTATTTATTTTAATTGGAGGCTAATTACTTTATAATATTGTATTGGATTTGCCATACATTGACATGAATCCTTCCCTGGTGGCTCAGAGACTAAAGCGTCTGCCTGCAATGCAGGAGATCAGGGTTCGATCCCTGGGTCATGAAGATCCCCTGGAGAAGGAAATACCAACCTACTCCAGTACTCTTGCCTGGAAAATCCCATGGACCGAGAAGCCTGGTTTACTACAGTCCATGGGATAACAAAGAGTAGGACACAACTGAGCGAATGCTTGCTTGCTTGACATGAATCCGCCATGGGTGTACATGTGTTCCCCATCCTGAACCCTCTTCCCACCTCCCTCCCCATACCATCCCTCTGGGTCATCCCAGTGCATCAACAGGCCCGAGCATCCTGTATCATACATCGAACCTGGACTGGCGATTTGTTTCACATATGATAATATACATGTTTCAATGCCTTTCTCCCAAATCATCCCACCCTCACCCTCTCCCACAGAGTCCGAAAGACTCTTCTATACATCTGTGTCTCTTTTGCTGTCTTGCATACAGGGTTTTTGTTACCATCTTTCTAAATTCCATATATATGCATTATTATATTGTATTGGTGTTTTTCTTTCTGGCTTACTTCACTTTGTATAATAGGCTCCAGTTTCATCCACCTCATTAGAACTGATTCAAATGTATTCTTTTTAATGGCTGAGTAATACTCCATTGTGTATATGTACCACAGCTTTCTTATCCATTCATCTGCTGATGGACATCTGAGTTGCTTCCGTGTCCTGGCTATTATAAACAGTGTTGTGATGAACATTGAGGTACACGTGTCTCTTTCAATTCTGGTTTCCTCGGTGTGTATGCCCAGCAGTGGGATTGCTGGGTCATAAGGCAGTTCTGTCTCCAGTTTTTAAAGGAATCTCCACACTGTTCTCCTTAGTGGCTGTACTAGTTTGCATTCCCACCAACAATGTAAGAGGGTTCCCTTTTCTCCACACCCTCGCCAGCATTTATTGCTTGTAGACTTTTGGATAGCAGCCATTCTGACTGGAATGAAATGGTACATCATTGTGGTTTTGATTTGCATTTCTCTGATAGTGATGAACATCTTTTCATGTGTTTGTTAGCCATGTGTATGTCTTCTTTGGAGAAATGTCTATTTAGTTCTTTGGCCCATTTTTTGATTGGGTCGTTTATTTTTCTGGAATTGAGCTGTATAAGTTGCTTGTATATTTTTGAGATTAGTTGTTTGTCAGTTGCTTCATTTGCTATTATTTTCTCCCATTTTGAAGGCTGTCTTTTCACCTTGCTTATAGTTTCCTTTTTGTGCAGAAGGTTTTGGTTTTAATTAGGTCTCATTTGTTTATTTTTGCCTTTATTTCCAACATTATGGGAGGTGGGTCAGAGAGGATCCTCCTGTGATTTATGTTGGAGAGTATTTTATTGATTTTAAGACTCAATGGCTGATCTCTGCTACTGATGATCAGAATCCCAAACATCAATTATTCTCTATTCTCAATACATAATGAGAAGAAGTGACCTCATGGTCTGTTTATGGCTTATAAATATCTAGCTCTAATTCTGGTTTCTTGCTGCTGCTGCTGAGTCACTTCAGTCGTGTCCAACTCTGTGCGACCCCATAGACGGTAGCCCACCAGGCTCCTCCGTCCCTGGGCTAGCCACTGAAAAAACTGCTCTAGTGGCCATTGTTAGAATAATGCAGACAGTCTTCTGTATGAATGAAGCTGTTATGTGTCAGGTGGTACACCTAGGAGCCAGCTGCTAAGGACCTACCAACCAGGCCTATCCTATTCCAAAGTGTGAGTTCATTCAAGCTTCAGGTTTTTTTCCTTTTCTACTGGGCATGTTTCCATGGGAACCATCTTGCCCTGAGGCTTTTGCCTGAAATGCAACATGTTATGCCTGACACAGTACTCAGTATTTTATAAGATGGATCTAAAAATGAGATCTATATTTTATAGTATAGTGAAAGAAAATAACTGAAATCACATAGACATGTATGAGTTCTGCCTGTATGATTGTTGGAAAATTAAATTTCTGTGAGCCTTTCTTTCTTTACCTATAAAATAAAAATGGAAAACTCATGTTATTTTTGGAGTTAAAATGGTTAAGTCAAAGGCCATAATGTACATAAAGCATTTATCTCAATGTATAATCCATAGTGTATACTCAATATAAGATTAGCTCCCTCTATTCTCATGGAAAAGCAATCTATATTCAGTAAGAACAATCTCATTGTGTAGGCAGTTTGTGCTTTCAGAGTTCGAATAACAAACGAGGGTTTGCAGAACTTTTGAAGATGAGAAATTCTTCTAAGACTTGAAAAGTAAAAATAACATCTAACATATATTGAACTTTAGTTAAAAGCTTCTCTCTTGAATTTAATGATATTATAAGGGGCAACTCTGAAGTAGCAGATGACACCCCACTCTAATATTCTTGCCTGGAAAATTCTGTGGGCCGAGGAGCCTAGTGGGCTACAGTCCATGGAGCTGCAACGAGTTGGACACAGCTGAACGACTGCACATAAGGAGCAAAGCCTCAGGTTAATGAATACTGCTATAACTGACAGGGATGGTGTAGTTCTCTATAATGCTACCTGGAAAAAATGAGAATATTTTCTGGTTCTTTGATTTAACAGAATCTACTGTAGTTCAAGTCACAAAGGATTTGATTAAAGGATATTGCATAAGTTACAACATTTCAGGAGAGTTAGAGAACCAGGCTTAGAGGCTGATGGTATTGGTTCAACAATGAAGAGCCTTTGTAGTTGTTGCTGTTCAGTAGCTAAGTCATGTCCAACTCTTTGAAACCCCATGGACTGTAGCATGTCAGATTCCTCTGTCTTCCACTGTATCCTAGAGTTTGCTCAAACTCTTATCCACTGAGTCAGTGATGCTATCTAACCATCTAATCCTCTGCCACCCCCTTCTTTTACCTTCAGTCTTTCCCAGATTCACAGTCGTCCAGTGAGTTGGCTCTTCACATGAGGTGTCCAAATTAATGGAGCCACCTCCTTACTGATGGAAGCCATCAGTCCTTCCAGTGAATATTCAAGGTTGATTTCCTTTAGGATCGACTGGTTTGATCTCCTTGCAGTCCAAGGGATTCTCAAGAGTCTTCCCCAGCACCACAACTCAAAAGCAAGCATCAATTCTTCAGCACTCAGCCTTCTTTTTGGCCCAGTTCTCATATCTATACATGACTATTGAAGAAACCATAGCTTTGACTATAGGGCCCTTTGTCAGCCTATTACCCCTGAAGAAGAGCCTACTAGCCCTCAAACTTAGAATTTAGAACATTCTCTAAACACAAAATGGATCTGAATTCCCCGGATGACTAAATATGGCAATAGTCTGCTTGGAAAGTATATGAAGTTAGTCTTGTTTGTAAATAAATTATATATACTGAGCCTGTAGACTTTGAAAATTCTTGGGTGCTTAGGACCAGACATCAGCTCAGTGATGACAGTCACAGTAAATTTTATTTTTTTCATAAATCTACTTTAGAACATGCTGGCATTTTGGAGAGAGCAGTAAGTCTTGTCTTCATATTCTACACTGATTCCCAGAGTTTCAAACACATCAACAAATAAGAAGAGGGGCATGAGAGGGAGAGAAAGAAGTGTAACATTATCTGCTTTACACATATGAAGCCAACTGGAGAAAGCAGTTTTAGACAGCACTGACAGCTGGCTTCCTAATGCTTTACTTGTCTCCTAAACATATTCCAACCATTGTATGACTGGATAATTTCAGGTCTTATTTTCTGGAACAGGCTGTTAGCACCAACAAGATTGAGGAGAGTGGAGAAACAGAGGGGCTCTTAGTTGCATTTAAGGTATACTCAGTTTCTTCCTCCAAATTTAACAGTTGGGATTAGAGGCTAGGGATAGGGCAGAGGGGGACAGTAGTATTACTCTAGAACAATCTTATGAAAGCATGATTCCAAGGTAACGGTGATCACCCTCTAATGTGATGCTAATTTTATTTGGTGGTAATTGCTGAGAGATGGGAGAAGGCAATGGCACCCCACTCCAGTACTCTTGCCTGGCAAATCCCATGGATGGAAGAGCCTGGTAGGCTGTAGTCCATGGGGTCACTAAGAGTCGGACACAACTGAGTGACTTCCCTTTCACTTTTCATTTTCATGCACTGGAGCAGGAAATGGCAACCCACTCCAGTGTTCTTGCCTGGAGAATCCAGGGGCAGGGGAGCCTAGTGGGCTTCCGTCTATGGGGTCTCACAGAGTCGGACACGACTGAAGCGACTTAGCAGCAGCAGTAGCAGCTGAGAAATTAATTTGAACTATATTTTATAAACACTTAAATGTCAAAGAAGGGATTCCCTGGTAACTTAGATGGTAAAGAAATCTGCTGGCAATGCAGGAGACCCAGAATTGATCCCTGGGTGGGGAAGATCTCCTGGAGAAGAGAATGGCTACCCACTCCAGTATTCTTGCTTGGAGAATTCCTTGGGTTGCCTGGTGGGCTACAGTCCATGGGGTTGCAAAGAGTTGGACACAACTGAGTGACTCACATTATGACTACTGAATGTCAAAGAAACTATCTGAACATCACGGCTATTATAGGTTTTCCTTTAATGCCATGTGCACTCAGCCAGGTATTAATGATATTGATAAATATATGTTGTCCAGAGAGAATGGTCTCAGATTATTAATCTTCAGTGTTTCTGGAAATAAAAAGTTGAGTAAATTTAGCTTCCAAAAGGAATTCATTGAAAAGAGAAGGTCACCAAATTTCAGGCCATTTTTGTCAGTAAACTCACTGGAGAGAGAAGTCATGAGTTAAACTTCTTTCCTGACTCTGCTCAGCACTTTGTGAGATCTGTTAAAGTTCCTGATAGTTGTCACACATGTGCAGATTTTTAAACTTGTAATAAGTATGTGTAACTTTTACATCTGTAAAAGGTAATAAGTTTGAGAACGTTCTCCTTATAAGAATTCCCCCTACAGTGCACACTATTTGAGAGTGATTTCTTGTTAAGCTCATTTGAGATAGAATTTGAGTCGTTGTGAGCCTGAGTGTCAGATAATACTGGGGTTTATGGAGAAGAGCATGAATCTGTGCGCTAGGTGATAAGAATTTCTGTTTTGAATCCTGAGTGGGAGAAGGGTATAGGAAAGAGAGAGATGAGAGAGGAGTCTGTGTATTTAGAGGGCAGGTGGCTGTAACCACCTTCTCCATACTTTATCTTTACTAGTAAAATTTACTAAAATGTATCCTTTTGAAGCCTTGCAGACCTCTATATTTGAGATGAATGTAAAAGCATAAAGTGAAAGAGAAACATATGTGAAACTATAGAAATTGGATGCAGGGGTAATTCTCAGGGCTTAGCAGAAATTTGATGAGGCTTAAGTTTTTCTGCACGGAGTTTCACAATAAGTTTACCTTGCTTTTGAAGTCTGGAAATGCCCCAGCGAACATTTAGGTTGTATGTGTGTATAGGCATACCTATTGTGGTAGCGTTTTCTCTTACCCTCCGATATTGTGTACGAGAAACAAGATGGGTTTGCCTTTTGTAGAATTACTGAACTGGAGCCAGAAACTTAACACAGTCACTGGCCATGGTCCTTGTCTCTGCATCTCTATAAGACGGACATAGATAATGACTCAGTACGCATTTATAACCATTCATCTGCCATTACTAGAATTTGTACAGTCTTCTATTATCACTTGCTGCCACACAGATATCAATGATGGGCTTATTGCATGGGGAAATTGCTCTGTGGGCCTGCAGGGCAAGGGGAATGAAATGGATTTGATATCAGAGAGTGTGCCAAGTTGGAGTTTTGTTTGTTTGGTCTGTTTTCTCATTAAGAAATAAGATTTCTGTGCCTATATTATTTAAAAGATACGTGTTTCCAATATGCAAGCTTGCATGGATGGTGTGGATATTGTTACACATGTAGAGGTGAACACGTATGAGCAATGACTTCCTTTGTTCCTCAGTTCTGTACTCAATCTTGTTCAATCTAATCCTGTTTAACCCACTATTTAACACACTGCTTGTGTTTTCAATTTTCTAATAGTTTTTTTAATTCAGATTTCTTTTTTATATCATTGCCTAGTGAGCCTATAGAATTTCCAGGTTTACTGAATTAATAACAATTCTGATTTTAAACTTATCATATAATTTAAAAGTACCATAAAAGCAAAGTTAAAGAGTACTTTTCAAATTATCAACTAGAGCTTCTTTCCTTTAGTTAGC
>SJYT01024017.1:402121-417396 GCA_006410635.1 Cephalophus harveyi | reverse complement strand
GAAGAGTTGACTCATTGGAAAAGACTCTGATGTTGGGAGGGATTGGGGGCAGGAGGAGAAGGGGACGACCGAGGATGAGATGGCTGGATGGCATCACTGACTTGATGGATGTGAGTCTGAGTGAGCTCCAAGAGATGGTGATGAACAGGGAGGCCTGGCGTGCTGCAATTCATGGGGTCGCAAAGAGTTGGACACGACTGAGCAACTGAACTGAACTGAACTAGGCAAATTAATTTATATATATATAAATTGATATATAAAACATTCTAAGCTAAAACAGCAGAACACACATTCTTTTTAAATGCACATGCAACATTCTCCAAGATAGATCACATGTTAAACTATGACAGGTCTCAATAAATTTAAGTAGCATATTTTCAAAACTCAAAGTAAATAGTTAGAAATTAATTAAAAGACTAAAACTGAGGGGATAAACACAGAAAAGTGGAGGCTAAGCAGCATGATACTAAACAACCAATAGATCAACAAAGAAATTAAAAAGGAAATCAAAATGTATATTGCAACAAATTAAAATATAATTACAATGACCCTAAATCTATGGGACACGGCAAAAGTAGTTCTAAGAAGGAAGTTTATAGTGATACAGCTCTAAAACACACACACACACACAAAATGTGAAAAGATGTGGATAAATAATCTAAACTTACATCTAAAGAAACTAGGAAATGAAATGAAAAATTAGTAGAAAGAAAACATGATAAAGATTAGAATGGAAGTAAATGAAGTAAAGAATAAAAAATAAAAAAAGATCAATGAAACTAAGAGTTGATTCTTTGAAAAATAAGCCTTTATCCAGACTCATCAAGAAAAAATTAAAAAGAAGGTTCAAGTAAATAAAATCAGAAATTAAAGAGGAGATGTTACACCATCAACACAAAATCGAAATCCAAAAGATGAGAAGAGATTATCATGAACAGTTATATGTCAACATGTTGGACAACCTAGAAGAAACAGACAAAAACCTAGAAACATACAACCTTTCAATACTGAGTCAATAAAATCAAAAACCTAAACAAACAAATTACTAGTAATTAAATTGAATCAGTAACAATAAAAACAACAACAATAAGCAAAAGCTTCACAGGTGAATTCTACCAAACATTTAAAGAAGGGTTAACACCTATACTCTTTAAGTAATTTCAAAAAATTGAAGATGAAGGAATGTTTCCATCTTCATCCTACAAGCTGTGCATCCCCCTGATATCAAAACCATATAAACACACTACAAAAAATTTACAGAGCAAAATTCATGATAAATTAGCTGTAATAGCATAAAGCTGAAATCAAGATTGCCAGAATAACTATCAGTAACCTCAGATATGCAGATAACACAACCCTTATGGCAGAAAGTGAAGAGGAACTGAAGAGCCTCTTGATGAAAATGAAAGAGGAGAGTGAAAAAGCTGGCTTAAAACTCAACATTCAAAAAACTAAGATCATGGCATCCAGTCTCGTCACTTCATGATAAATAGATGGGGAAACATTGGAAACAGTGACAGAGGAGGCACCAAAATCACTGTGGATGGTGACTGCATCCATGAAATTAAAACACACTTGCTCCCTGGAAGAAAAGCTATAACCAACCTAGACAGCATACTAAAAAGCAGAGACATTACTTTGCCAACAAATGTCCATCTTGTCAAAGCTATGGTTTTTCCCGTAGTCATGCATGGATGTGAGAGTTGGACCATAAAGAAAGCTGAGCACTGAATAACTGGTCCTTTTGAGTTGTGGTGTTGGAGAAGAGTCTTAAGAGTCCCTTGGACTGCAAGATCAAACAGTCAATCCTAAAGGAAATCAGTCCTGAATATTCATCGGAAGGACTGATGCTGAAGCTGAAACTCCAATACTTTGGCCACCTGATACAAACAACTGACTCACTGGAAAAGACCCTGATGCTGGGAAATATTGAAGGTGGGAGGCGAAGGGGAAGACAGAGGATGAGATGGTTGGATGGCATCACCGACTCAATGGACATGAGTTTGAGCAGGCTTCTGGAGTTGATGATGGACAGGGAAGCCGGGCATGCTGCAGTTCATGGAGTCACAAAGAGTCAGACACAACTGAGTCTGGCACAACTGAGCTGAACTGATTCATGATAAGCAAAAATCCTCACAAAATATGAGTAAATGGATTTAAAAAATACATTATACATTAACACATACATATGGAATTTAGAAAGATGGTAACAATGACCCTATATGCGAGACAGCAAAAGAGACATAGATATAAAGAATAGATTTTTGGACTCTGTGGGAGAAGGCGAGGGTGGGATGATTTGAGAGAATAGCACTGGAACATGTATATTACCATATATGAAATAGATCACCTGTCCAAGTTTGATGCTTGAAATAAGGCACTCAAAGCCAGTTCACTGGGACAACCCTGAGGGATGGGATGGGGAGGGAAGTGGGCGGGAGGTTCAAGATAGGGGACAAATGTACACACATTGCTGATTCATGTCAATGTATGGCAAAAACCACTACAATATTGTAAAGTAATCAGCCTCCAATTAAAATAAATTGATTAATTTAAAAAAAAAAAAACATTGAAAGGATCATACACTGTAATCAAGAGGGAAATTTTTTCCAGGGAGGAATGTATGTTTTAATATTTGATAATCAGTGAATTCCCTGATGGTGCAGTGGTTAGGATTTGGTTTTTTCACTGCCACAGGCCCAGGTTAAGTCCCTGATCAGGGAAACAAAATCTTGCAAGCTGTGTGGGATGGGCAAAATAAAAGAAGGGAAGATCTGCAAACCAGTCAAGGTGACATACCACATTAAGAAAACCAAAGGTAAAAATCATATAAACATCTCAATAGATGCAGAAAGAGCTTTTGAAAAAATTCAAATGATTCACTTGAACCATTAAAAATTGAGTCATTAATATCATTATCATTAATATTAACATTCATTAATATCATTAAAAATTCTCAACAAAGTGGATAAGGAACATGTTGCAACATAATAGGGGCCATAAATGATAAACCCACAGCCAACATCATTCTCAAGAGGGTAAAGCTGAAAACTTTTATTCTAAAATGAGGGCAAGATAAGAATGCTCCCTCATACCACTTTTATTCACCAAAGTTTTTAAAGTTCTAGCCTCATAAATCAGACAGGAAAAATAAAATAAAGCATCCAAATTGGAAAGGAAGAGTAAAAGCATCACTATTTATAGATTACATAATCTAAATATAGAAAATCCTAGAGACACGACCAAAAAATATCTAATCAATTCAGTTGAGTCACTCAGTCATGTTTGACTCTTTGTGACACCATAGACTGCAGCACACCAGGCTTCACTGTCCATCACCAACTCCCAGAGCTTCCTCAAACTCATGTCCATTGAGTCGGTGATGCCATCCAACCATCTCACCCTCTGCTGTCCTCTTCTCCTCCTGCCTTCAATCTTTCCCAGCATCAGGGTTTTGACCAATGATGGTTCTTCCCATCACCTAGCCAAAGTAACAGAACTTCAGCTTCAGCATCAGTCCTTCCGGTGAATATTTAGGACTAATTTTCTTTAAGATTGACTGGTTTGATCTCCTTGTAGTCCAAGGGATTCTCAAGAGTGTTCTCCAACACCGCATTTCTTTTTTTTTTTTTAATAAATTTATCTATTTTAATTGGAGGTTAATCACTTTACAATATTGTATTGGTTTTGCCATACATCAACATGAATCTGCCACGGGTATACACATGTTCCCAATCCTGAACCCCCTTCCCTCCTCCCTCCCCATACCATCCTTCTGGGTCATCCAGTGCACCAGCCCCTAGCATCCAGTATCATGCATAGAACCTGGACTGGTGATTCATTTCATATATGATATTATACACGTTTCAATGCCATTATCCCAAATCATCCCACCCTCTCCCTCTCCCACAGAGTCCAAAAGACCTATTTCAAAGGCATTAATTCTTCAGCACTCAGCTTTCTTTATAATTCAACTCTCACATCCATACATGACTACTAGAAATACCATAGCTTTGATTAGATGGACATTTGTTGGAAAAGTAATGTCTCTGATTTTTAACATGCTGTCTAGATTGGTCATAGATTTTCTTCCAAGGCACTAGAGTCTTTTAATTTCATGGCTGCAGTCACCATCTTCAGTGATTTTGGAGACCAAGAAAATAAAGCCTCTCATTGTTTCCATTACTTCCCCATATACTTGCATGAAATGATGGGACTGGATTCCATGATCTTAGTTTTTTGAATGTTGAATTTTAAGTCAACTTTTTCACTCTCTTCTTTCTTTTTCATCAAGATGCTCTTCAAGTCCTCTTCACTTTCTGCCATAAGGGTGGTATCATCTGCATATCTGAAGTTGTTTATATTTCTCCTGGCAATCTTGAGGCCAGCTTGTGTTTCATCCAGCCTGGCATTTCACATGATACTCTGCATATAAATTAAATAAGCAAGGTGACAATATACATCCTTGATGTTCTCCTTTCCCAATTTGGAACCAGTCTATTGTTCCATGTCTGCTTCTAACTGTTGCTTATTGACCTGTGTACAAATTTCTCAGGAGGCAGGCAAGTGGTCTACTATTTGCATCTCTTTAATAATTTTCCACAGTTTGTGATCCACACAGTCAAAGGCTTTGGTGTAGTCAACAAAGCAGAAGTAGATGTTTTTCTGGAACTCTCTTGCTTTTTCGATGATCCAGCATATGTTGGCAATTTGATCTCTGGTTCCTCTGCCTTTTCTAAGTCCAGCTTGAACATCTGGAATTTCTCAGTTCTCGTACTGTGAAGACTTGCTTGGAAAATTTTGAGCATTACTTTGTTAGCTTGTGAGATGAGTGAAATTGTGCAGTAGTTTGAACATTCTTTGGTATTGCCTTTCTTTGGGATTGAAATGAAAACAGTCCTATGGCCACTGCTGAGTTTTCCAAATTTGCTGGCATGTTGAGTGGAGCACTTTACCAGCATCATTTTTAGGATTTGAATGGGGAAAAAACAATCTCTTCAATAAATAATGTTGGTCTTAGGCATATACCCTGAGGAAATCAAAATTGAAAGAGACACATGTATCCCATTGTTCACTGCAGCACTATTTACAATAGCTAGTACATGGAAGCAACCTAGATATCCATCGACAGATGAATGGATAAAGAAATTGTGGTATATATACACAATGGAATATTGCCCAGCCATTAAAAGGAAGGCAATGGCGCCCCACTCCAGTTGTCTTGCCTGGCAAATCCTATGGACAGAGGAGCCTGGTAGGCTGCAGTCCATGGGGTCGCGAAGAGTCTGACACGACTGAGCGACTTCCCTTTCACTTTTCCCTTTCACGCATTGGAGAAGGAAATGGCAACCCACTCCAGTGTTCTTGCCTGGAGAATCCCAGGGACGGGGGTGCCTGGTGGACTGCCGTCTATGGGGGTCACACAGAGTCGGACACGACTGAAGTGACTTAGCAGTAGCAGCAGCATTAAAAGGAATGCATTTGAGTCAGTTCTGATGAGGTGGATGAACTGAGAACTTATTATACAGAGTGAAGTGAGTCAGAAAGAGAAAAATAAATGTCGTTTTCTAACACATATATATGGAATCTAGAAAAATAGTACTGAAGAATTTATTTACAAGGCAGCAATGGAGAAACACATAGAGAATAGACTTATTGACATAGGGAGAGGGGAGGAGAAGGTGAGATGTATGGAAAGAGTAACATGGAAACTTACATTACCATATGGAAAATAGATAGCCAACAGGAATTTGCTGTGTGGCTCAGAAAACAAAAACAGGGGCTCTGTATCAACCTAGAAGGGTGGGCTGGGGAGGGAAATGGGAGAGAGTTTCAAAAAAGAGGGTATATAAGTATACCTATAGCTGATTCATGTTGAGGTTTGACAGAAAACAGGAAAATTCTGTAAAGTAATTATCTTTCAATAAAATATAAATTAATTTAAAAAAATAATAATGTTGGGAAAACTGGACATCTACATATGAATGAAAGGATACCACTTTCTTGTACCATATTCAAATCTCAAAATGGATTCAAGACTTAAATATAAAACATAAGACCATTAAAAGTCCTGGAAGAGATCATAAGCAGTACAGTTTGACATCACTCCTAATAACATTTTTTTTTGTATCTGTCTCCTCAACTTATGGCAACAAAAGCAAAAATTTAACAATGGATAACAATAAGAAAGAATTTGCATAGTGAAGGAAGCCATCAACAAAATCAAAATATAACCTACTAAATGGGAAAAGATATCTGCAAATGATACGAGCAATAATGTGTTAATATCCAGAATATATTTTTTAAAATATATAACTCTATATCCAAAAAATAAATAATACTGAACAATCAAATTTAAATTGGGGGAAAAAACAGAATAGACATCCTTCTAAGGAAGACGTAGAGATGGCTAACAGACACATGAAAAGATGGTCATGGATAAAGATGTGGTGTATGTATATACGTACACGTTTGTAGGAATTCTACTCAGTCATTAAAAAAATGAAATAATGCCATTTGGGACAATATGGATGGAACTACAGGATACTATGCTAAGTAAAATGACAGACAGATAAAGTAAATACCATATGATTTGGAATATTATTGAGGAATCTAAAAAAAAAAAAAAAACAGATAAAACAGAATCAGACTTACAGATACAGAGAATAAGCTGGTCGTTACCAGAAGGGAGAAGACTAGTGGATTGGGAGAAATAAGTGAAGGGGGTTAGGAGATACAAGCTTGCAGCTATAAAATAAATAAGCCAAGGGATGTAACATACAACATAGGGAATATCATCAATATCATAACATTGTATAATGACAGACAGTTACTAGATTTATCATGATTATCAATTTGCAATTTATATAAATATCAAATCACTATGTTACACCTCAGAAACTAATATAATGTTATATGTCTACTACACTTCAATAAAAAAAAATAGTTTGCAGCCAGAGTAAGATAGAAAGATGCTGGGAATGATGTAGTACAATGACATAGTAAGTAGTATTAGGAATTAGTTATATAATATAGTCAAAACATTTAAAAAGATTATTATATTCATAATTTTCATTAATATAGAATACTAAAGCTTTTCAGTACTCAGCAAATTCTATGTACTGGCAAACTCTATGTTTATGTTTTAAAAACTACTTTCTGAAATGTCAGAGCAGCATTAAAACATCCCTAGTTCTTAGACAGACATGCTCCCTGCCAACTTTGCTCTATTTCCATCATGTCTCACCTCTCTTTTTCTCCTTCTGTTTTAATTGTCTGTACACACACACATACACACATATACACACATGGATCTTGTATATGAAAAAATGGATTTCCATCATACTTAGAAACCTCCTCATACCATGTAGGACTTCAGGCACAATCCATTGAATGGCTTTGCCTTAGACCTGGATCTTGGTGTCACACAGGTTCAGCACTCTGTGTGAAGCTTCCCCAGGCTGTGTTGTTCTTTAGTATTCCGTTCTCTGCATAGTTGTCAAAGAGCCCAGGGAAAGAATGCCATGGCAGCATTCAGTCCTGGATTGTCCATAAAAATATTTGACCATATGTGTAGTGCAGATGAAAGCAAGAAGCCCTGGCAGCTACAGTAAAGCCTGTTGAAATGAGGCAGATCATAATTTTAAAAGAATCGTTGGGACACAGCTTCAAACAATGAGGTTTAGAAGTGGGTAGTTGGAAATTATAGCAACTGTGAAACCTCTTCATTAACCTTCAAGGAAGCTTCATCATTTTGAGCAAAGGCTTCAGGTTGTGGCACTCCTAAAAAGAAAAGTGTGAGTATGCTAAATAAAGATAATATTATATTGTCTCCCATTTTATTATAGGCTACAGTGTCATGCATTTAACTACATTTATAGATCTTTATTACCCATCACATTTCCTTCAAAAGTAAAATGCAACAACAAATAGCCTAAGGCAAATGTACATCTGGATATGTAGATAATACCTGTATGCATGATAATGTCTAATTCAGCAGAAAATAGTGAGGATTGGGTTAGTCTATTTAAGTGAATATTTTAGATAATAAACTTGAGGCTCTTTTAGGTATGAGGAATCTGTGATATTTCTCCTTTTCATAAGCAAATTATTATGTATGTCACCACATTCAAATGAATTTTTATTATAAATTAGTTTTTTCTTAATGACAGATTGGTGTTAAAATCTATTTAGATGTCTAGCAATATTTTTGAATGTAATTTTATGCTGTCTATTGCACTCATATGGTATAGGAAATGGCAACCCACTCCAGTAATCTTGCCTGGAAAATTCTGTGGACAGAGGAGCCTGGTAGGCTACAGTTGGTGGCGTCGCAAACAGTCAGGTACACAAAGGACTGGGCATGCATGCCCTGCACCCATAATGAATTATCTTTCTGTAGCATCAACATTTTCACTATTGTCCTTGTGCCTACTTCTGGCCACACTCCCCACCTCTTTACTTTCAGCCCTCCTAGTAATTTCATGGAATGATAATGTCATCCAGCTATTTCAAAATGTCTCTTAAGGAGACTTTCAAATCAAAATACAAAAAAAAAAAAAAAAAAAAGGCTAGTAATCCCTACAGCAACTGCTCTCAGCTTCCCTACACACTGCCTATGAAAACTCCAAAAAAATATAAAACCCAGAAAGAGATTCCACGTACCTCAAGGCAGACTGGATGGAGCTGAACACACACCTAAAGGAAGGTGAGAAGGCCCTTCAGCTACCTTTTCAGCTCTGCCCATTGGACCAGCCATGCAAGATACATCCCAGCAGGGAAACAGAGCAGTTACTCTTCAGTTGAATAGATGATAGATGTCACAACTTACTCATTTCAGAATCCTTTTCTTGCTCAACTTAATCCTACCCTCTGCCTCAATACCTCAACACATACACATGCACACACACTCATAAATATTATCTTCATTCTTTCAGAGATTAAAGCTTCAAGGAAACATCCAAGCAAGGAGAGAGTAAAACGATTTGGAGGAAGAGGGATTGGGAGCTTGGCATCTCTTTGGAAAATGTAACTCCTCAGTTAAAGATTGTAGATGGCAGAAGACTGAATAAACCTCAAAGCACGGGGATTATAATTTTTATGCATTTCATTGCTTTGCAACCTAATGACTTTATGACATTTGATTTTAGTGCTCTGAGAACTGGGCTAAAACCTGTGCACAGTGACAAGACAGCACTGGTATAAATCCAGGTGACATCAGAGAAACAAGGACAGGCCGGTCGACACAGCTTGTCCCTGGAAAACACGAATTCTAGAGAGCACCCCATTCAAATAAGACTGAGAAAAAGAAGACCATGTGGTCTTAAAAACACTGCCAAGCAAGGAAAAGCAGCTGAGAAGGCTAACTAAGCAGCTGAGAAGCCAGGAAAATTTCTAGGAAAAGAGTGACATTCTCAGAAGAAAAAAAAAAGACAAACGCAAGCCACATATGAAACAGTTTCAAAAATCTTCAAAAATGCTATAGTTTTAAAAAGATCTTCTATTTTGAAAGATCCTCAACCTATTAAAAGTGAAATAGGTTTTAATACTGAGAAAAGATCACAGTAGCAGTAACAAAATGCACATTGAAGGTAATAAACAGGGACACTGACAAAGAATAAAAATCAAATCCTAATGTGAAAAGCAAAGCTAGACACATTTCTGAATACCACAGAGGAAAAATGGCCCAAGGAAGGCAAAACAGTAAGTAAAAATTTATAACAGAAAGACAGAAAATGACCACCAGAAATTAATAGAAAAAACTGTGGAAGAAAGTACAGCACATAAAGAAGGGCAATGATGAAAGATTTAATGAAATAAAACGTCTATGTGTTAATAAATGGCCAGTATATAGATTAGCAAAGCTTAATAACTGAGTGTCAGAATCATAGAGATTTATAATATGCTTAGAAAAAATGTTGTTAGGATGATAAAAAAATACTAAATACACCTGAACCTTTTGTTTTAACTTAATAAGAATCAGGTTAGCCCTTACTTCTTCAAAATAGTAAATGCAGAAAAATAAAAGTAAATTTCTAGCATTTGAGATGAAAAATTATTTATTAAAAACTGAATTTCTTGTCAAACCATCCTCTGTGGGTGCAGGCCACAAGAAAACAATATTTGCAAGTATGCAAAAACTTAGATATAACACTAACATGTATGGCTTGAAAAAATAATAGAAATAATTTAAAATTGTACCTTAACAGCTAGGGATAATCAAACATTTTTTAAATAGATTATCACATTAAAAGGCTAACTCTAAATATTAAATACATTTCAATGGTATATGTTTAAATTTGAAATATTTAAACTTTTTTCTAAAAACAAGATGTATGACATAAATAATATTTTGATGAAATCTAGGTAGACATCTTTAGAGCGATGATCACAATTTCACGTTACCATGGAACCTGGGACAGAAGACAAATTAGAAATGAGATCCCACCTTTGGACAGAGAGTGTGGGAGGATGCTGAGCTGGGGGGTGTGTCTGCTACTCAAAGACACAGAAGCCACCAAGATCCCTCAGAGCATTACCCCATAAAAGGGCCTGAGTACATTTCAAGAGAATCCAGATATTTATATGTAACACTGCAATTTTTTAATATACAAAGACAATTCCAGTATTGAAAAAAAAAAAGCACTGGAGGTGCCAAGCAAAACATGTGTCTAAGATTTGAGCCATGGCTAACCAGGTCTTAACATAAATATTCAAAAAATTAGAATGTTTTGGAATTCCAAAGATAAATAAAGACCAGAGATGGTAGGTGAGAGGTTTGGAGTGTAGAAATATCTTGCCTTTCTGGGATAAAGGGGGATCCAAAACAAGTATTTGATTAGAACAGTAGGAATATATTCCAAATGTTTGGGGATAAAAATATACTGACAAAACTTGTAACTTTTCAGTAATAGAATAGGATAAAGCAAACAAACCATGGCTAAATAGTAGTGTCCAGCTGGGCTGATTGAAAATTCAAAAAGACAGCAAAGTTTAAAAATAAAACAGTGGTTACTGCTTTTTAATACAAATAGTGCTGAAAGGAAGACTAGAAAGGATAATGATATTATGATATTCAGAAATTAAGTAGATGATTTCCCTGGGTGTTGAGAGTCTGCCTACCAACGTAAGAGACATGGGTTTGATCCTTGGGTCTGAGAGGATTCCATATGCCGCAGAGCAACTGAGCCCCTTGCCACAGCTCCTAAGCAGCCCTCAAGCCGCAACTCCTGAAGCCAGCTTACTCTAGAGCTTGTGTTCTACAACAAGAAAAACCCATGCGCTGCAACTAGAGAGTAGACTCTGCTCTCTCTAGGGAAAGTCTGCATGCAGCAACAAAGACCCAACACAGCCAAAAATTATCAAATAAACAAAGGAATAAAAATTTTTAAAAAGAAACTAAGTAGAGAGGCAAGATAAAATGCAATATATAAATCCAAGTAGTTTATTTATTTATTTTGAAATATTATTTAGTGAGCAGAATAAAATAATGTTGCAAAATATAACTATGAATAAAAACATTTTAATAAACATTCAAATTTTGTAAGTAACGGTAACTTTGAAAAGTGTCTATATAAATATAAGCATTTGAGTAAATATTAGTCCATAAAGAACGTATGAAGACATTTTCTAAAGCACAAATTTTACAGCCCACATTTCCTGCTATTAACATAGGGCAACTGAGTCAAAAAAGCTACCAAAAATTCAAATGGAGGTTATGTAGAAAGTAGCAATGTAAATGTGCTTATTAAACATATGGGATGTGACAAAATTTGTAGACAGTGAGTGGCAAATGTATACCTTTAGAGGCTTTCATAATATTAACAAAAGGATGAAAATAACTTACAGATGAAAATAAAAATTCAAAGTAAGAAAGAAAACAAAAGTAGATTACATAAAGTTCTGAAGATAAACAAGGAAAAAATGTAATTGAGGATATTGGAATAGATTTTAAAAGATAATTTTTTAAAATCCATGAAAAATAAGGGCCAAACAAATCAAATGATAAGTACACACAAAACTCTGACTAAAATAATGAACAAATATATGTAGTTAAACCCTTAAAAGATAATATTATGTGTAATTCTGTGCTTATTCATCTGAAATTCTTCAAGAAATATATGTTTTTCTAAGAAAAATAAATTACCAAATGGCTATATTTTCCAGCAGCTGAACCTCAGGACAAATAAGAAGTAAACTTGTTTTACAGACAGAACACAAGGGTACATAGCAAAAAAGCTGCCATCCTGCTAGACAAATCTCAGCGTGGGGACCTTGGCAAAGTCAATTCAGTCATTGTCCACTCTTCCTCCATTGATTGAAAACTTGGATAGTGGTCATAACTGGAGTCTCTTTCAACATCAGAGTTCTCTGATTCTCCTACATGCTAATCCACACAGAAGCAGGAGTGTATGGAAGGATAGCAAAACAAAAAAGTAAGCAAAATCTCAAAGCATCATAATTACACTGTGGATCGAACCTCTGGCTCATCATCCCTTCACCAGGTATTGGTTTCTATTATTTGGAACAATGGAGCTTAGGGGAAACATACAAGCCAAAGCATTTAGTTCAATATTTCATTCATTCACTGGCTTGCCCTTGAATTCTTTCTTCTCTTCCTGTTTCTTAAAATCTTTTCCCAAGTAACAAGAAGTCATTCATGGTCTTTTCTTCTGGAACTTCTTGGGTTGGTTTCCAACAGCAAGGTCTCCCTCACATTCATACTTGCGTTTTGTGGTTTCTTTTTATATTATTTTATGAAATATAGCCAAAATGAGCATCTGTGTGATTTTCTTCCAAAACGTCTACCTCTCACTCTTCCTTTGAAATTTCTCTGTAGGGTTTCATATCATTTGGCATCTCAATAAGCCCTGTAAGTAAATCTGATCATAATAATTTTTTTCAAAATTATTTTTCCAACTAATTGCCAGCTGTGATAATAGCCATGAAGTGAATCAAACAATTAGAATTCTTTATCAATATGCCTGCGGAGGATTGGGGAGGGAAATGGGGGGAGAAGGCAGAGGAAGTTTCATCCAAATATATCAAAAACTGACATCTAACTAGTTTATAGTTTTCACTCATCTTATGATTTCCACCACTGTTAACACTTAACCATATTGTATGAATGGTTGTGGTTCTCTTTTGTAAATACTGAAGTTAATTTTTCCTTTATCCTTTAAACATTTGTGTTCTGAGAGAAGCTACCTGTAACAACACTGGGCTCTCAGATGTGATAGAACTATCCATCTGAAGGCACAATGCCCATACCATGGGTGACATTTACTGGACACTCATGATATACTGTTTCCTCTAACACATATGTTAATATCCTAAGCTTTAAGTTCCACGAGAGCAGGTCAGTACCACATCTGTCACAGGATGCTGGGAGAACATCAAAGGACACAGGGTGGGCTCTCAATAAATAATATTGAATGAAGACAGGAGCACATCATTGCCATTTTGTCTTTACAACACAAAAGAGTAAGTGTGGAAATCCTTATTTATTACCATACATGAGGACTTGGAGAGGGTGGGTCACTTGCTCTCAATCGCATGGCTAATAAGTGGTGAGTTAGAGTGTAAACCCAAGTGTAACTGGGACCCACGCCCTCACCTTTTACTGCCTCAAATCCACGACCAGTGCACTGAACTTCTCCATTTGCTTCAGCGAGGGTGGGACAGGTCACACTTTATAGGCATCTGTTGTGTCTTATAAGCATGCCTTAAAATTTCTGGAGCAATCTTGAATGTGTTTGAGCTAGAGAGCTCTGCAGGTCTGAGAAACAGAAAACAGTCACGGGAAGGGTCATTGTATGCAGTTTGCATGGTTCAGACCAAGGCTTCTGACCATATTGTGCTATTCATAAGTAGTAGCAAATTCCCTGGACATTCTAAGGATTTTAAGTCATTTCCTGGGCCATTACTAAAACCATTTATCTTTTCTACTCAAAAAAGCAATCTAAACACAAATGAGATTGATATTGTTAGAGAAATCCTTTGGTATTTTAACTATCCATCATTATAAATCAAACATTAAAAAATTATTTTACATAATTTAAAAATCAATTATCAATTTGTCTGTTTTAAGAGTAAACACACACGCACAGAAAGAAAAATCCAGACATGAAAGGTAAAATATGACTCACGTGGTGGTACTCAGGCCTAATAGACCAGACCACAGCAAATAAAGTTCACAGGACTCTTCCTTTATTGTTAGAACTTCTTCAAGTGCTATGGAAAGAAATAATCAAGATGTGATCTAAGGCTAGTTATTGCCTTTCTTCAAAAAAAAAAAAGGTTCTGCATCCTTTCCACAGACAGAAGCCAATTCTGTCTTAATTACTACTAAGGATTACTAAAGATTTAAAAAGATCCCTCTTCATCAGATGAGAGTTTTTAAGTCATTTATCAAAACTCCATGGTATATTCAAAAAGATTTCTGTAAAGAATCATTGTTATATTGTTATTGATACTATAAATGTATAAGTATCTTTTCTTCAAAAAATATCAGAATATATATATATAGCCTTTGACTGTGTGGATCACAATAAACTGTGGAAAATTCTGAAAGAGATGGGAATACCAGACCACCTAACCTGCCTCTTGAGAAATCTGTATGCAGGTCAGGAAGCAACAGTTAGGACTGGACATGGAACAACAGACTGGTTCCAAATAGGAAAAGGAGTCCGTCAAGGCTGTATATTGTCACCCTGCTTATTTAACTTCTATGCAGAGTACATCATGAGAAACGCTGGACTGGAAGAAACACAAGCTGGAATCAAGATTGCCAGGAGAAATATCAATAACCTCAGATATGCAGATGACACCACCCTTATGGCAGAAAGTGAAGAGGAGCTAAAAGGCCTCTTGATGAAAGTGAAAGAGGAGAGTGAAAAAGTTGGCTTAAAGCTCAACATTCAGAAAACGAAGATCATGGCATCTGGTCCCATCACTTCATGGGAAATAGATGGGGAAACAGTGGAAACAGTGCCAGACTTTATTTTTTTGGGCTCCAAAATCACTGCTGATGGTGACTGCAGCCATGAAATTAGAAGACGCTTACTCCTTGGAAGAAAAGTTATGTCCAACCTAGATAGCATTTTCAAAAGCAGAGACATTACTTTGCCGACTAAGGTCCGTCTAGTCAAGGCTATGGTTTTTCCTGTGGTCATGTATGGATGTGAGAGTTGGACTGTGAAGAAGGCTGATCGCCGAAGAATTGATGCTTTTGAAGTGTGGTGTTGGAGAAGACTCTTGAGAGTCCCTTGGACTGC
>SJYT01024017.1:375594-401536 GCA_006410635.1 Cephalophus harveyi | reverse complement strand
AACTGAACACATTATATACACACACATATATATATACGCACTTATGACATGTGTTTGGGTGGACTCCAGGAATTGGTGATGGACAGGGAGGCCTGGCGTGCTGCAGTTCATGGGGTTGCAAAGAGTGGGACACGACTGAGTGCCTGAACTGGTGATATAGACATGTATTCTATAGTATAAGGTTGCAAACTCTGCCTTAGTAGCACATATAGTTTGTCACTCTACATTGGTCATTTTTTAATATGCAGTGTAATATACATATGCTGCTGCTGCTAAGTTGCTTCAATCGTGTCCGACTCTGTGTGACTCCATGGATGGCAGCACACCAGGCTCCCCCGTCCCTGGGATTCTCCAGGCAAGAACACTGGAGTGGATTGCCATTTCCTTCTCCAATGCAAGAAAGTGAAAAGTGAAAGTGAAGTCACTCAGTTGTGTCTGACTCTTCGCGATCCCATGGACTGCAGCCCACCAGGTTCCTCCATCTTTGGGATTTTCCAGGCAAGAGTACTGGAGTGGGGTGCCATTGCCTTCTCAGAATATACATATGATCCTCCATACAATAAACTGGATTGATTAAACAAACATTTGAGGGAATTCCTTGGCTGTCCATTGGTTAGGATTCCATAGTTTCATTGACAAAGGCCTGGGTTCAATCCCTGGTTGGAGAACCAATATCCTCCAAGGTTCATGGCATAGTCAAAAAAATTAAAAATTGAAAATAAATTTCAAATTTTTGTTTTATTTTGATTTTGGGATTTACATTTATTTATTTAAAAATTTTATTTATTTATTTTAATTTTTTATTTATTTATTTTTTTAACAAATAAAATTTTTAAATAAATAAATGTAAATCCCAAAATCAAAATAAAACAAAAATTTGACTGTACATCAGAATTACAATTCAATTTCTTTGTTACTCACAATCAAGATCTAAAACCAGGTAATGTATGATTCTGTTTGGATTTTCTCTTATATATTTAATTTTGGTGCTTCATTTACCTGGTTGTCTGCCTCTCACTTTCCATATACAACAATGTATGAATACATACTACATGCTACTGCTGCTGCTGCTAAGTTGCTTCAGACACAATTACATATTCGTATGCAAATATATATTTCTTGCACATCAATATGAATATTGACAAAATCTAGAGCCAACTTTCTTCAATGGGTAATCAAAATTAATATGAATAATTCTTTTCACTCATCTTTACTTACCCTAAGAGCTATGCTGCCCATAACATCAAATAAGCAAGCACTGACCCTCAGATCTTTCCTCAGATGCCAAGCAAGTTTGGCTCTTTACTAACTAGCCACATAAACATTAAAGGCGTAAAAATACCACTCAACCTGTAACTGGAGAGAATATCCTGCCATCCACACCAGCAGACTCAGACTGTTCCATGAGGACAGGACCGTGATGTGGCTTCACACAGTCAAACACCATCACCAGTTCTCATTCTTCTTGACCTCAATTTCTGTACGGGTCAGTCCTGGCCAAGCCTGTACAGTCAATGACAACCTTCTGGCTCTCTTTATGTCACCAAGCACAGTGTCCAACATTGCATGTTCTGAAAAAGAGCAAACAAGAGCCAGGATTATTCTATTCCCAGTTCAGTTCAGTCGCTCAGTCGTGTCCGACTCTTTGCGACCCCGTGGACTGTAACCTACTAGGCTTCTCCATCCGTGGGATTCTCCAGGCAAGAATACTGGAGTGGATTGCCATTTCCTTCTCCAGGGGATCTTCCCGACCCAGGGATCGAACCCGGGTCTCCCGCATTAGAGGCAGACGCTTTAACCTCTGAGCCACCAGGGAAGCCATGAAATGCTAATTTCCATATACAAATTTGGTAATGACTGATAGAATTGTTCATTATGATCTGGAGGTCCTTTAAGACCAATTAGAATTCACATTTATCTGCTTAAATTCAAGCACAGGAAAGAATGAACTATTACCTAAAGAAGGACACCTCATGTGACAAACAGAAGCTCTGATTCTGCTTCTCATTGGCCATCACTGGCCATTTGACCCTCAGGTGACCACCCTGAGCCTTGTTTTCTTCATCTCTAAAAAGGGGCAGTGTTAGTCTCAAGCTCAACACCTACTTCATAAGATTATTTGTGGGGATTAAATGAGAAAATGAGACTAAAGAAAGAACTTAGCAGTACCTGGCACATAGGAATGACTCAAGAAATGTTTTCTAGTATTTTTATCTCTTCCAACGCAAATGCAAAATAACCTTGATTTCAACAAGTAATTATTGAGTATCACTACTTGCTGGATGTCATTCCAAGCCTGCGACCCTGCACTTTCTAGTAAGAAGAAACTGAAAATATACAATGAACATAATAAAGTAACAAAACTATGGAGATTCAGAAGGTGACTAGAACAAAAGAGAAGAAAGTAAAAGTAATAGAGTAAGGATGACCAAGATTCGGTGGCAGGGCTGATTGTAAGGTGATCAGGGAAGCCTAAAGTAAGATTTGATTTGTTGAGTTTCTGAGTTTAAGAATTATTAAAATTCGACTATTTTTCTCTTTGTAAATAGCATGCATTAAAATAAAAAGTCGCTCGTCCGTATTTCTCAGCAACATATATCTTTTTTTTCAAAATCAGAAGTCTCTAGATACGTCATCAGGCCTCCCTAAAAATGACTGAGTTGACAATCACAGAATCAATTGTTGACAACAGGTTATACAATCATCTCTAGTGTTATGTATAAATCAATGCTGTCACAGAAAACCTGGCTCTGATTTTATCATGACTTTTCACACATATTTCTCCTTTCCAAAACTAAAGCTGTTTTCTATCAGGACTCTGAGAGCTCTGAGATAGTCACCTGGCAAACAAAGCCCGCCTGCTTTCAAAAACAAACAAAAAAAAATGACCCTCTGCATGTTCCAAAACGTGTTCTATGGAAATCTACATGTTAAACCAAAAAAAACACAAACAAACCATGCAGTAGTGTCTGGAACATTTTCCCCATTATTTCTAAAAAATTGTTTTTTCTTGGTGTTCTTTAAACTTTTAATTTGTTCACAATCCTCTCCTGAAATAAAAAAAAAAAAAACTTGAGACTTACTGACACTTTTAAAAAATACCTTTCTGTGGGGAGGAGGAGGAATCCTTAAGTAACATAAGATACTTCTTTGAATTCTGAAATCAAACAAGTCACAGACTCTAAGAGTTTTATTTTGAAAATGGACATTTGTTTCAGTTGAACCTAGAGAAATGTTGAGAACTATATAATTACATTTCCAGAAGAAAAAATTTCATGGGTCTACTGTACATTTCTTGTTTTTGTTTAATCACCTACCCCCTACTTTGCCTCCTCCTGAAAGAACGAATGATTAAGAGAAATAAAATTTAAACAACTCTCTGCTGGAAACATTAGCCTCTCTCATCAAAGCAAATATTCTAGAATCCTGATCCTTCCATTTACCTTCAGAGAATACCCTCTAGCAACTCCTTTATTTTAAAATAGTTTTTAATTAAATGCCTGCCTTAATTTTTATTTCATTTTTATTAATAATATGACTACAATTCAGTTCTGTGGAATCATATGATAGTAAAAGAAAACATGACTATCTCAACACGCACTAAATTTCCACTGAAACACTTTCCTCTGAATCGCATGTTTGATCCAGAAATAAGTGAAGGTTTTATTTATTTGTATAAGCTCTGACATTTTGAATTTTAATAATATATATTTACTAAGCATGACTATTCTCAAGAAAATTTTATACCACATACTCCAGCAACTTTTCCAATTACTCTGTAATCTTTTCCTGACTTGTTTCTCCTCACCCCAATATAAAGGAGAACTTAGAAGAAATATAAGGATGCATATGTACATACACACATCCTACCTTGATTTCCTGACTGACAGTTTTGGAGAAAGTAGTGATATGTAAGACAAAAAAATGAGAGATTGATGTGTTTTGGTCTTTGCAAGAATGGCTGGATACATGCTAGCCAAAGGCACAAATAGCAAATACAATGTTATGAGGCTTGGTTAATGGATCTGAGTGGTACCAAAGAGTTATTGAATCTGATAAAGAATCTGCCTGCAGTACAGGAGACCCAGGTATGATCCCTGGGTCAGGAAGATGCCCTGAAGAAGGAAATGACAACCCATTCCAGTATTCTTGCCTGGAGAACTCCGTGGACAAAGAGGCCTGGCAGGCTACAGTCCATGGGATCACAAATTTGGACACAGCTGAACGACTGACGCTTCTGCTTTCAAAGAGTTATTGAGGTTTCTATAGCTCTCATATTTGCAACCTTTTGGGGATTTGCTTTGATTCTCTAGAGACCTACAAATGTCAATTTAAGAATCATTGTTCCTAAACATTCCACACAGCCAATAAAGTCAGAAATATCAGGATAAATTTCTAGAAGCAAGGTTTCCAAGCAAAATTCTTCTAATCTCCACAGAGATCATTGGTTAAATTTTAACTCTGGTATTTATGAGTAGATTCTATTTCTTTTTGAAAATGTACACCACTGCAGTAATCTGTAGTCAGCCATTGTGAACGAGTCTTTTCAAACAATGCATTATTGAAAAAAGTCAGATGGTAGCTGGAAGCTTTGTCAGAAGCAACTGGTCACATGTGAAAATCTTGTTAATTTGATACATATGTAAGAGCAAGTTCATCAGGTAATAAGGGGCCAGATCATTAAGGCAGAGTTCTCTTTCCTAGTCTCACTACAGGTAGACACATTGTACCCATCCCTCAAAAGCAGTATTATTCCCTAATATAATGATTCTCAAGAAACTTTATTAGAGAATTCCACAAATGAGGAACCAGCCTATCTCTATTTTAATCACAAATCCCTACCCTGTAGAAAAAATTTTCACAAAGCTACATGGGATAAAATAATAACATTTTTTATAAGTATGTTCTCACATTCACACATAAAGCTCTCCAAAAGCTGAATACGATTCAGTTTCCACAGTGCAGAATCTGTTAATTGGATCTGCCTATGTTTTCCAACTCACAGCATCCTACAGTGCTAAGTATCTAATATAAACACTCCCCACTGAGACTCCTCATAAACTCTGGAGATTTTTTTTCTACCTTGAAACCAACTTGTGAATTTAGATGGTCTAACTACTAAAAATAAACTTGGCTTTTAATTTTTTACTGGTGTACTCCAATCCCATACTTAGAGCTTAATAATGATTATCCTTCTTACAATCTTCCCCAAAAGACTAATGCAATGTTCATGTAAAAAGTCCAAAGAAAGGAGGGCAGAATAATTTGAGATTTGGCAATCTCAGCTTTTAACCTCAAATGAGTCCATTTTCTCTATATAGTTTTTGTAGTTGTTTTAACTTTAATGTGAAATAAGCATGCATTCAAAGAATGCAAATCTAACATATATTTTTTGATGTGTTTCTGCAAGTCCTCAGAGCAGAGATCCTGACTCTCCTTGCTCTCAGCTGTATTTTGAAAAATGTCTGTGCAGAAATCAACATTGGAAGATAGAGATAGCATCTCCCTTTAGGACATAAGACAGGTTTTTCTCCCATGCTGGGAAGACTGTCTCTCTCTGGAACAGTAGGCAGGCAAGTTTACTATCCAGTGTAAGAAGTTCAAGTTTCTAAGCCCCCTCAGCTTCTCCTTTAACACAACTCACTGAATGTGCAGACATTATCTGATCTTCACATCATCCTGTATGAATTACAACTTAGGGACCTGGCAAAAAATATGCTGATGTGTGTGCAGCTTGCTGTAATGTGAGTAACAAAACCCAGTGTCTCTGATTCAGGAATCTCATAACAGTAACATTTAAGGTTAAAAATGGATAAAACTGGGATGAAGTCAGCAAGATGGTAGAATGGCAAGTCCTAGACCTTCCTTCCCCCAGAGAGACACTGACTCAAAGACAAAACACAGACCAATTCCTTTCATGAGAGATTCAGGAACTAGTTAAGAGCTCTGTACCCACATCAAAGCTGGTTGAAAGACTCATAGCACTAACCTGCTGCAGTCCCATCACCACCCCGACCCCCCAGCTAAGTGTGGCATGATTGGGAGAACCCCAGCCCCCGGGTTCTTCTGGGGAGAGAAACAGAAGGTTAAAACATATGTCCAACATTCAGGAGGTCTGTCTAAGGTACTGGTTTCTGCCTTTCCTGTTCTGGCATTCTTGTGGGACCAGGCATGTTCTGGATGCAGGGATGGGTCTGAAAAGTAGGAGAGGTGGGTGTCATGCTCCTCCTCCAGGGAACCCACAATATAGCAGACAGAAGCCAGTACAGCTCAGGAAACAAAATAGCAATAAGTCCTTCACTATCAAAGAATTATTTTAAATTTAAATGGTTGAACTCCCCAATTAAAAGACATAGAGTGGTGAGTGGAGTAGAAACAGTAATAAGATAGAATTGTATGCTGTATTTAGACTGAAAGGCAAACATAGGCTGAAAGTGAAAGTATGGGAAAAGTCTATGAAAAGGGTATGCGGTAACCAAATGAGAGTATGGATAGCTATAATCATATCAAACAAAACATATTTAAGGCAAAAACTGCCACAAGAAATAAGATGATAATTATATAATTAGAAAATGGTAAATTCACCAAGAGGATGTATCATTTATAAACATATATTTAGTCAACATCAGGGTACCAATACATGAGGCAAACATCTATGCAACTGAAAAGAGAGATGATAAAACAAAAAGAGAAGGAAATTCCAATGCTTCATTTTCAATAGTGCATAGAAAATCCAGACAGATGATCAAGAAGGGAACAGGAACTTGAATGACACTATAGATTATACCATTTAATAGACATATACAGAACATTCCCAGCACCAGCAGAATATACTTTCTTCTCAAGCACACACAGAAATATCTCTAGGATAGAAAACATATCAGTCACAGAGCAAGTCTTAAATATATTTAAGAATGTTTTAATTTTTTTGAATATTTACTTGCCTGTATCAGGTCTTAGCTGAGGCTTGCAGGCTTAGTTGCTCTGTAGCACATGGAATGTTAGTTCTCAACCAGGAATTGAACCTACATCCCACACACTGCAAGGTGATTCTTAACCACTCACAGGAAAATCACAAATTTAGGAATATTTAAATCATACCAAGTAACTTTTCTGATCCCTATAGAATAAAAGTAGAAATCAATAGAAGAACAAAAGTGGAAAATTAACAAATGGAAATTGAATAATACAACATTGATGATGGACGTGAGTCTGAATGAACTCCGAGAGATGGTAATGAACAGGGAGGCCTGGCGTGCTGTGATTCATGGGGTCGCAAAGAGTCGGACACGACTGAGCGACTAAACTGAACTGAACTGAACTGAACAACAAATGGATCAAAGAATAAATCATCCAGGATATGAGGAAAAAGGCTGAGACAATCAAAAAAGAAAATACCAAAGTTTATGGGATATGACAAAAAAATACTAAGAGGAAAGTTTATAGAAGTGAGCATGTACATTAAAAAAAAAAAAGCTCTCAAAATAGAACAACTTAATTTTAAAGAAGAGCAAATAAGGAAAAAGTTAGCAGAATAAGGAAAATAGTAAATATTAGAGTAGAAATGAATAAAATCAAGAATGAAAAAAAAGTCAACAAAATTGAGTTAGTGTTTTTAAAAGATCACCATGTAGCTAGACTATAAGGGGGAAAAAAAAGGAAAGAAGACTCAAACAAGAGAGAAGTGAAAGAACAGACAATAACATACACTGCATAAATAAAAAAGATTATGCATCACAAACTGGGTCACCTAGGAGAAATATAAATGCCTAAAAATTTGCAGCCTACCAAGACTAAATCATGACGACATAGAAAGCATTAATAGAATATTCAGTTCAGTTCAGTCGCTCAGTCGTGTCCGACTCTTTGCGACCCCGTGGACTGTAACCTACTAGGCTTCTCCGTCCGTGGGATTCTCTAGGCAAGAATACTGGAGTGGATTGCCATTTCCTTCTCCAGGGGATCTTCCCGACCCAGGGATCGAACCCGGGTCTCCTGCATTAGAGGCAGACGCTTTAACCTCTGAGCCACCAGGGAAGCCCCAATAAGAGAATGAAACAATGCCATTTACAGCAACGTGAATGGATCTAGAGATTGTCATATTATGTGAAGTAAGTCAGATAAAGACAAATACCATATGATAGTGCATATGTGGAATTTAAAAAACTATAAAACTGAACCTATATACAAAACAGAAATAGAACCCATAGTCATGGAGTACTTAGATTACTTAACCAAACAATAGCATGGTATGATTTACGATTGAGAATTTACTTTTAATTTTGAAAATTATTTTTCCTGATAATAGAAATAATAGAATAAGTGAGGGTCTGAAAGAGCCTTAAAAACTTTTGTTTATATTATTATGTTGGGGGTCTTTTGAAAGTATTTTTCAGATTGTTTGAAAAATAGATGTGTTGCCTATATCTGATTTTTTTTTTTTTTAATGAACTCTTTATGGCAACTCTCTAATGAAAATCTGCAAAGAGCTATGGAGATGTATGACAGCATTGCCAGGATGAAGCATGATATTTCTCTTATGAAAATGTGTCTACTGTTAGAGTCTCTAGGCACACAGGCAACACAGCATCACTAATGAGTCAAAGAAAAGGCAAAGCCACATTCCTTTCCCTCCACACCCCCACAGCAAAGCAGAAAGGCCAGCAAATCTGCCTTCTGCCTATTCTGTTTCCATAAACTCCTTTCTTCACTAGAAATTTATGTCAATAACTAAGGGAGAGGGCTTCCAAGCACTAGGAAAACAACTCCTGTTTTCATTTAAATGCCAACATTCATCAGTAACCATTTAAATCAGGATTCTATACTACCAGGATACATCACTGAAAACACCTGCCATTATAAATACATTCTTCAGAGGGTTATACAAATGGAGGACAGCCAATAAGAAGAAATTCAGGGTGGGGAGATTCCCTGATGGTCCAGTACTTAGGATTCTGTGCCTTCACTGCAAAAAGTGAAGATTCTGTCTCTGGATGGTGAACTAAAATCCTGAAAGGCAAGCAGCAGGAACAAAGAAAAGAAGGAGATTCAGCGTTACCTAGGGAAATTCAATCAAAAAAGTTAAAACTGTTAGAAACTCCTTGAATCAGAAGTCTTATTTGCAAATTGAAGGAGTCAATGATTTTAATGTACATCAAATTCACCTTTGATTTTAAGAATTCTAATTTCCTTTTTAATTTCTAACGCACTCTCACATAGGCAAGCTCTGTTCACTCCAAACAATGCTTTTTGTTACCTCACTTTTATATTTTCCTTCTATTAAGTAGTTCCTCTTACTGGCCACTTGACGATTCAGTGAATCTATTAAATCACTTTTCTAGAATAATTTGCACTAAAGAAGTGGCTTCTAAATTAGACACTTGAAATTGTTTTATTTTTTCAATGTTTTATATCTGCAGAAAGGGATTACGCTGCAGACAAATCTATATTAGGACAATTAGAAGCAATGGTAACCTTAAGATCTCTTTAATTAGGGTCACTGGAGGTTAGTTCCATTGCTTTCGGTCACTCATCAAGTTCAAGCCTCAAACAAAGGTTTCCAACATGTGCTGGTGCTCAAGGGAAAGTGTGGTGGAGGGTAGAGAGGGAGATTGAAATTGTCAGGTAAACACTACTATCTATAAAACGATAACCAACAAGGACCATTTGTATAACACAGGGAACTCTGGGAAAATAATTTGAAAAGAATAAATACACGTATATGTAAAACTGAATCACTTTGCTGTATACCTGAAACTAACACAATGTGGCAGGGAAGCACCTAATCTACTATACTCCATATAAAATAAAAATGTTAAGTAAATAAAATTTTAAAAGAGCCCAGAGGAGCATTGTTCTCAGAGCTGGGCCAAGCCTCCATTGAAGGTATGTCTGTCAGCTGGGTCAGGTCATGGGCCCTGGAACACAGAAAAGCACTGGAGAAGTACCAACCACAGTTACTGCAGCCACTGGCTGGGCTGCAGAGTCTCAGAACAGAGCTCACCCCTCCTCCTCCAGACCCCCTTCAGCGCCATCTACTGGCAGAACCTAACAGGGGTTTTTGAGGCTTCTGAGGTGCCACAATGGTAAAGATGTCACCTGCCAATGCAGAAGAGGCAAGAGAGGTGGGTTCCATCTCTGGCTGGGAGGATCCCCTGAAGTAGGAAATGACAACCCATTCAGTATTCTTGCTTGGAAAATTCCATGGACAGGGGAGCCTGGTGGATTCCTGTCCACGGGGTCACAAAGGGTCGGGCAGAGCATGAGCACAAAGGGATTCAGGTGGTGATGTCAGCTATGTCTTCTAGAAGCCCAGCTTTATGGCCTCAAAGCGAAGTTTATGGGAGTAGGTTTGGAGCTGCAAGACAGTCCTTACAACCAGCACACTTAAGGAGGTTTTCGACAACCGAGAGGATGCAGCAGCTGGAGTCCCAAATAACGGATCCCCATTACACAAGTCAAGGGGAGCCTTGCTCTGGGCACTCAAGCTAGAGGGTCCTGATTCACACCATGAATCTGCAGACACAGCCCTGGAGCTGGGACACGTGCAGATTACAGCCCAGGAACCAAAGGTGACTACAGAAGAATTTCACTCTACAACCTCTTGGATTGCATTGACATGTGTGTGCTCAGTCATGTCCGACTCTCTGCAGCCCCATGGACTACAGTCTATCAGGCTCCTCTGTCCATGGGGTTTTCCAGACAAGAATACTGGAGTGGGTTGCCATTTCCTTCTCCAGGGGATCTTCCTGACTCAGGGACTGAACCCGTGTCTCCTGCATTGGCAGATGGATTCTTTACCACTTGCATCACCTGGATCACATTAAAGTGACTGAAATAAGAATTCTTCAGCAACATCCATTCAGTGTTCTTTGTCTCCATCCAATCTCATCAGAGGTTTCTTTCTCTCCTCTGCTTCTTCCACATCCAAAAGGAAAATATCTCCCTAATCCCAGTCCACCAGGCTTTCTTTCCTCCTCTTTTCCACTGATGTACAATTTTTGCATTAATTACAATGAATTAACTATTAATTCAAATGGAGAATTAAACTAGAGGTCAAACTAGTCAATTAAAAGAAATCAATCTTGAATAGTTATTGTAAGGACTGATGCTGAAGTTCCAAAGCTTTGGCCACCTGGTGCTAAAAGCCAACAGATTGGAAAAGACCCTGATTCTGGGAAAGACTGAGTGCAGGAGGAGAAGGGGGCAACAGAGGATGAGATGGTTAGATAGCAGCACTCACTCAATGGACATGAGTTTGAGCAAACTCTGGGAGATGGGGAAGAACAGGGAAGCCTGGCATGCTGCTGTCCATGGGTGTACAAAGAGTCGGACATGATAATAACTATTAATTCACCCTTTCCCCTAGAATGCATTGTAATTCTTCTTTATGACAGACTGTCAGCACTACTGGCCCCAGCTTGTCAATCCTCTGCTTTCAAGCTCTTTGACTGGAAACTGTATCTCCTGGCTACATTAACACAAGTCTCAGCCTTGTGACTTGCTCTGGTCACAGAAATTTGGGGCCATAAGACACAAGAAGAAACTTGAGAAAGCATTTGCTGACCTGGATTTGCTCTCATCCTGCCCTGACACCATGAAAGCATGGCCAGGCTGGCTTGCTGCAGGAGGAGAGAGGCTTGGTCCCAATAGCACTGTCATCCCAGCTGGACTTGTATATTGGTCCACCTGAGAGCAGATAAATAGGCCTACCAAGCCCAGTTGAACTCTCTGAGAATAGATTTATGGGTAAATAAATCCTTATTATTATATTCAGTTCCTGAGACTTGAGGTGACTTGATAATCATGATTATGGCAATAGGTAACTGATATGCTTCTGAACAGAAGAAAGACAGGGCTGGAAGTTATAATATTCACTTTGGTGTGTTGAAGAAACAACAGTCTGTGAACCTTTATTCATTAATAATATCCTCTGTCATATTTCAGTCAAAGCACACAGACAAAAACAAGCTCAAATGTCAAGTAAGACACAGATGATTAGTGGCCTGTTTACAAGAAAAGATTATCAACTAAGAATTGATTCAGAAGAACTTCATTTTGAAAATTTTTAAATATTATAGTTAATCCAGAGTTGGTGATGAACAGAGAGTCCTGGTGTGCTGTGGTTCATGGGATCACAAAGAGTCAGACACAACTGAGCAACTGAACTGAACTGAAATCTTTTCACTACAATTTCATGAAAAGTCTCTAAACTTAGCAGGTAATCATTAAGAAGCAATAATGTACTCAGAGTTTCATTTTTAGAAGTTAGGTCAAATTTTGAAAAAATTTTTTAGCTTGTATATGCTCTTATTCAGAATTACTCATTACTCTCAAAGACTTTCTCAGACATATATCAAAGAGAAAAATGATGAAGGATTTAAATCAGAAAAGTCTTAGACTATATTTTTTTATCCTGTTCAATCAGTCCCCGAGAATTTTGGATAACTAAAAAAAATAATTATTGCAATCTCTCTGAAATCTTTCTTGATCACATACTTTTTGGGGGAAAATATGGCTCATGCTAGGAGAAATTTTAAAAGTACAGCAACTTCCCATTCCTAACATAAGAGAATTTGAGTTTTCAGATTATTCAAGATAAGTATCAGGAAGGGAAACATCTAAGAAAATGTCAACAATCACCAATGTGCTACCTATCCAGGGCTCTATATACCTGGCTTTCCTAGTCCAGGGTATAAAAAAAGAAGAAATGAGTAACACAGGCCATATTTATGGAAGGCACACACTCTAAGAGCTCCCCGCTTCCTGGTACCACTGTCTCCTTCCTTTCCAGACCTGTCCCCTTCCTTTCCAGACCTGTCCCCATCCTCTTCATCTGCCATCCATGGCTAGACCTCCACAGTGTTTTAAATATCAGCTACCATGAGTACATTTGGACCAGAAGAATTTCCCTGAAGTCATAAGTACAGAAGCCATCCTGGCATTGAACTGAAGGATAAATGATACTGGCTCACAAACAGGGAGACAGATCAATGGAATAAATAGTGCATCTAGAAATTGATCCAAGAACATCTGGAAAACTACAGATGATAAAGGTTGCATTTCAAATCAGTGAGCAAAGTGTTTAATAAAACTGAGACAACCAGGTAGCTATCTGGAAGAGATTAAAGTTGGACCTATACCTCAAAACTGACCTCAGGTATATCAATGATTTAAATGTATGAAAATAAATAGTAAAAGAGAAGAAAACAGGTGAGAATTTAAAAAAAAATTATAAGACATCTTTCCAATCTTGATGCATAAAATGAACTAAAGCAAGATCATTTTTTTTTCATTCTGAAAGCATTTATCAAAAGATGACAAGCAAGAAAAAGCATTTGCAATACATATCACAGACAAAAGGCAAGCTTCTTAATATATAAAAGGTTCCCATATGGAAAATGCAGAATATACTATACTTCCACTTCTGTACAAAAGGGGAATTTAACAAACAATTTGTTTGAATATAATTGAAATGTCTCTGTAAATTTATGAGAAATTATTCATTATGTGTTGTCCAAGGTAAGGAGTGTGAGGGTGAAGAATGGTCAGGATTAGGAAATGGAAGAGAGATTTTTTTCACTCTGTATCTCGTGAACCTTTAAATTATGAATTCTGGGAACATATCATTTATTCAAAAATAAATAAATAAAATTGAATTAAACTTTTTAATTTATAAAAAAAATTTATATATCCTCATATTTTAATCAGGGTTGTTGATGCTTTCCACACACAGAAAGCTCCTCAAAATCTCAAAGTTTAACACATGAAAGATTTGTTTCTCACTCAGTAGAGCCTGGTATGTGTTGGATGGCCCTGATAGATCTAGTATCCACGACATCCGCAGTGAATGGCCTTCAAGATTGGTTGCAGTGGAAGAGAGGCATAAAAAGCCCAGGACTGACACATTTCCACAAATAATACATAGGCCAGAGCCAGTCAGGGGGCCCAGAGTGATTGCAGGACAGAAATAAAAGAAAGAACATGCATGGAGTTCCTGATGTTCACCACTGTGCTAGCCACTCCTTAACTAGCTTCTAAATAAAGGTCTTATTAATTATAAAGCCTCATATTTTATGTAACCTCAGTTTTATGTGCTTTGGGTACTACCATGTTAAAAAAATCATATTAATGAAAAATGAGGATCTCAATAAACAGTTTTCCAAGGAAGACATGCAGATGGCCAACAGGCACCTGGAAAGATGCTCCAGATTACTAATTATCAGGGAAAGGCAAATCAAAACCACCAGGAGATATCACCTCACACCCGTCAGAATGGGTATCATCAAAAAGTCTACAAATAACAAATATGGAGAAAAAGGAACCCTGTTACACTATTGGTGGGAATGTAAATTGGTGTAGCCACTATGGAAAACAGTATGGCTTTTCATAAAAATGGTAACACCTACCATATAACCCAGGTATTTATCCAAAGAATATGAAAACACTAACATGAAAAGATATATGCATGCCTATGTTCCTTGCAGCACTCTTCACAATAGCCAAGACAAGAAAATAACCTTAAGTGTTCATGTACACAATGGAATGTTATTCAGCCATGAAAAAAAAGAATGAAATTCTGCTGTTTGCAGCAACATGAGTGGACCTGGAGATGATCATACAAAGTAAGTAAGTCAGACAGAGAATAACAAATCTAAAAACTGAACAAATGAAACAAAACAAAACTCACAGATACAGAGAACGGGTTGGTGGTTACTAAAGAAGAGGGTTGGAGTGGGCAAAAACAGTAAAGAGGGTCAATTGCATGGTGACAGGTGGTATTTACAGACTCATGATGGTGACCATTGTGCAGACTGTACAAACATTGAATTGTGATGTGTACACCAGGAAACAGATGACTCATTGGAAAAGTCCCTGATGCTGGGAAAGATCGAGGGCAGAAGGAGAAGAGGGCATCAGAGGATGAGATGGCTGGATGGCATCACCGAGGCAAAGAACATGAATTTGGGCAAAGTCCGGGAGATAGTGAGGGACAGGGAGGCCTGGCATGCTGCGGTTCATGGGGTTGAGAGTTGAACACAACTGGGTGACTGAACAACAACAACACCTGAAACTAATAAATGTTATTCACCAACTTTATCCCAAGCTTGGTTTAAAAGCACATCCAGAAGCGTAAATTTGGAGTTTGGGATTAGCAGATACATACTACTATAAATAAAATAGATAAACAACAAGGAATTACTGTATAGCACAGAGAACTCTACTTGATATTATCTAATAATCTATGTGGGAAAACGATCTGAAAAAGAATGAATACATGTATATGTATAACTGGCTCACTTTGCTGAACTCTTGAAACTAACAAGATATTTTAAATCAACTATGCTCTAACATAAAATAAAAATTAAATTAATTTTTTAAGTCATAAAATTTTTAAAAAGTACATTCATACTTCAAATAAAGATACTCAGATGAGAGCTCTAGGGTTTCTTAGAACACCGGGTATATCCTATTTTAAGTAGAGAAGAATAAACTTGGACCTAGCATAGCAATGTTAATAAATAGACAATTGGTCAATCTAAATTTGCACATGCTTTCAAATGCCTGGGCCCAGTTCTCTTTGGCTGCGCCAGGTCAGATTAAGCAAGAGTGGTCCACTCAGACATCAACCAACAGTCTGGAGGCAGATGAGCTCACACTATCCATTTTGTCAGGATGCTTCAGCCAAGTTTTCATATGCACAGCCAGGGAAGGCTACTAAGTGTATTCCTTCTCCACAAAATATAAAGTAAGCCATGCAATGTTCTGCTGGCTATTTTTAACCTGGAAAGAACTGTTTGTATTGAATCTTGATTTTCATCTCTCAGTTTTCCTTTGAATCCATGTTGCCAAGCTGTGCTTTATCACTTTGCAGCAACAGAAATGAAGTTTTCTCCTAAAAAGTGGAAAGTGGTGGAGTAGATGATTTGGTCGTTTTCTACATCATTTTTAGGTCCCACGAGGTGACAGATAGCATGATTTAGCAACATACTCAAGCTTATCTCATTTCGCAAAAGTGTTTATGTACCAGAAAGGTCCCTGGATTGATGGTGATGAATGCCAGCTGTCCCAAAGAGACGCTCAGGGCTCCAGACAGAAAGCCTTAATAACTGGAACCTGGACTGAGGGATTATTCCCTAGAAGAAGGGAAGAAAAGAATTTGGGAAGAGATTGACCCACGTTTTAGCAGAGAAACCAAAGCGAGTGAAGGTTCTCTTAGCCCGTCATTTTAATGAGGCATGGCAGTGCCTCACACATGCAAAAGCAATGTGTGAGCAGGACATTTTTACCTCTCAAATGTATGTTGTTTTTATTTACCTGGGGTGCAAACGCTGCAAGGCCAGAGTGGTCAGACACCAGCAGAACGTTGAGTCATGAGCACACCCTACTGGTTTGGTGTGAGACCACAATAAAAGGTAAAGCATTGATCTGAAACTCTTCATTCACCACTGCAGTGCCCCTCGCGGCCTTTTTAGATACAGTCTCTCAGGAAGAGAGCAGTTGGAAAGGATCACATGGCACATTCATTTGTTTTCTAGTCACAGAAGGACAAGCCTCATTATAATGGCGATGTATTCATATTTAAGTAAATTTGTGTTCATCTTGCATGGCTGAAAACACTGCTATTTCCTAATTCAAATATGGCCAACATGATGAGTGTATTCATACAGGAGAAAAAAAAATTCCCCAAATGCGAAGGAGCAATTAGGTTTGGATTTCTCCTGTGGAACAAAAATGTCCTCCTCGGGGGGCCTCCATGCGTTGGCACCACCCAGCTGTTGGAAGAATTTGCTGGATGAAAGCAAAATCCTCAGGAGAATAAGGAGAAACAGGTGGAGACATCTGCAGGTGTCTCTGTGGATCCAGGTCAGACTGACTCACTTCACCAGAGTCCTCCACGGGCTGCATGTAAAGTCCACTAACAAACTCCGTGCAAGTGGATGGTGTGAAAAATGTCTTAATAGAAATAGAGGGAAAGAAGATGTATCAAGGAATCCAAAAACTTCAGAAAGGATTAGATCCTGTCGAATATATATATTGTATACATTAATCTGTATTAATATGCACTTAATATACATATCACTATTATTTTAATGTCATATTAAAATTATGAAATGGGGCATGTTTTATCATGTCCATAATTTAAAACGCACATGCACACACACAAATCTCTGAGACTTTCTTTCCTTTTGTTTTTCACCCAGCAGCGGTGACCAAGACCACAGGGCTGTTTTTGATTTTACTAAATCTCAGTAGCTGTGCATTGGAATTTCATTATGACTGTATTCTCAGTGTCTAGATAATAAAGGATTAAAAATCTTTCACTAAATTCCTATTAGTAGATGGGGGCAAAAAAAAGCGAGTTTATCTTCTACTTTTATGAAGTTCAACCATTTTGTTTTAGAGATCAGATAACTATCTAGATACTCTGGCACAAGAGGACTTTCTTCCCAAATTTTATCTGTCAGGCACAAGAAATAATTTTGTGACCAACTACGAAACCTCTTCTAATATAATAAAATGAAACTCAGCAAAACTTGTGCAGCAGCAAAACATAGTATTTGGCATTATTTGCATCCCATTTGTTTTTGGCTCAAAACTAACTCTGAAATTCCTAAAGCATTCTTCATTTTACAATGGCAGCATTACTGAATTTGAGGTTTGCTCTTTTAAAACTTTGACTCGTACTATGTTTTTAAAATTGAAATCTGATAGATGATTGTGTGAAAATGGCAGGGGAAAGTCAATGAGCCCAAGCATCGTGCCTCTCTAGGGACCTCTGTGAAACCCAATACGCAGCCTGCTACCTGATGAATCTAACAAAGCTGGTTGAAATCATATCTCTGAAAAACCTTGCGTGGTTCCCTCTGTTACCTACAAAATTAAATTCTAAAATCTTGTCCACACATGCAGAGTCCTCTTCCTCCAGCATCTTCATCTTTACTTGTATTATTTTCTTTTGTACGTTCCTAAATTCCAACCTCACTGAATTATTTCTGATTCATACTTTTTAGTACATACAAGTATATTTATTTAAATAAAATTGATTTATAATGGTATGTTACCTTCAGGTGTACGGCAAAGGTTCTTTTCCCTTATAGGTTTTACAGGATATTTAATATAGTTCCCTGTACTATACAGTAGGTCCTTGTTGTTTATTTTATATGTAGCAGCATACATATTTTAATCCCAAATTCCTAATTTATCACTTGCCCATACCTTTCCCATTTGGTTATCATAAGTTTGATTTCTGTGTCTGTAGGTCTATTTCTGTTTTGCATATAGGTTCATTTGTATTATTTTATTTTAGATTCCACATACAAGAGATATCATATGATATCTATCTTTGACTTACTTCACTTAATATGATAATCTCTAGGTACAATCAAGTGGCTGCAAATGGCATTATTTTATTCTTTTTATGGCTGAGTAATATTTCTTTGTATGCACCACATCTTCTCTATCCATTTATCTGTCAATGGACATTTAAATTGCTTTCATTTCCTGGTTATCATAAATACTGCTGCAATGAATATTGGGCTGCAAATATTTTTTGAATTATAGTTTCAAAAAAAAACTATAATGGAAACTCTATCTGTAATTTTTTAAGGAACCTCCATACTGGCTGCACAAATTTACATTCTCACAACAGTGTAGGAGGGTTCCTTTTTCAAATGGACAGCCTAGAAAAAATGGACAAAGTCTTAGAAAGGAGAATTATTTTCTACTTCTTCAAATTTTTCTCCTGCTTTTCTCTATGTGACTCTGTTGCTGCTGCTGCTAAGTCACATCAGTCATGTCTGACTCTGTGCGACCTCATAGACGGCAGCCTACTAGGCTCCCCCATCCCTGGGATTCTCCAGGAAAGAACACTGGAGTGGGTTACCATTTCCTTCTCCAATGCATGAAAGTGAAAAGTGAAAGTGAAGTTGTTCAGTTTTGTCCAACTCTTCCCAACCCCATGGACTGCAGCCCACCAGGGTCCTCCATCCACGGGATTTTCCAGGCAAGGGTACTGGAGTGGGGTGCCATCGCCTTCTCCGATGTGACTCTAATGCCATTCAAATTCCATTCCAATCACATCTAATAGTAGAGATGAGGGCAACAGTGGTGAGTAGCAGCCAGCATTGGTAGGGGCTCATGATGGGCTAAGCATTGACACCTTGCAGTAGGTTCTTGCAGTAGCTTCACATCTTGCAGAAGGTTCTTTCTTCCTCTGGACATCCTTGTGTCATAGGTTCTGCTGTTCATGAGAAACAGATACAGTAATAATCCATCCAAAGTCTCATACCTTAAATGCAGAAAAGCTCACATGGCAAATGCCTTTTGTCCTCAGGAAAGTTTTCTGACTTCTCAGGTGTTATAACCCCACTTTATCCAGATATGTCAGGTAGAACTTTTAGGCTGTTTTTGGTGGAAGTTGTGGTCACCAACAATTTTTAGCTGATAAGTCAGAAGCCATTCATCCCCCTGCTTTGGAAGCTCAGGAAGGCCCAGCACTCTGTCTCCTTAGAGATCTGTCTACCACCAGGCAGGAAAACTCCACTTTCTCCAGAGCCAGATTCCAGGAGCAAGAGTATGTGTACCTTCATGCCAGCAAAGGGCCACCCAAGTCTGCTGGGTTCCTGGTTGAATACAGTGAAATTTTTTCTTTTCAATTTAACTAGAATAGCAGTTCTTAGAATGATCACTAAGGCTCCTTCAGGGAATCTGCAAGGTCAAAACAACTCTGTGATAATATTTAGATATTACTTCCCTTTCATCGGTGTTTCAGCATCTACAATGATGGTACAAGAGCACTGACTAGTAAAAGTGTTGGAGCCTTTACACAAACCCAAGGCAGTGGCACTAAACTTTCCTGGAGAGTTTTGTGTTCTTGATGCCAGTGCATTCACGGGGTAAAAAGAAAAAAAAAAAAAAAAAGCTCTACTTAAAATGGCCCTAAAAAGCAACCAAATTTATTGATTTTGTTACACCTAGACTCTTGACAACATGGCTCTTTAATGTTCTGTGTGCAAAACGGAACATTTATATGATGTCCATACCAAAGTATGATAGTTGACTCAAGGTGAGCACTTGTGTGGTTGAGCTACAGCTGAACTAGAAGTTTTTATCATGAATCTTACTTTTACTTGAATTAGGAACTTAAAGACAACTTATGGTCACTCAAACTTGGGTATTTGGCAGGCTTCTTCTCATAAAGGAATGAAATGAACCTGCTACAAAAAAGAAAGCAATCAACAAATAGCATGTGGCACAGTGATAAAATTGAAGGTTTCTTGCCAGATTTGGAATTTTAGAACTTCGTTTTCTTTATCATATTGGCAGTTTCCTGATATTTATAAATTTTTCTTATAAGATTGATGGTTATATTAATGGCTCTGTGTGTGTTTATTAAAACAAAGTGTATTAGATATTTGGAAGATCTGGATAAGTTGATGTATTCATATTTCATAATGACTGCCACATGATGTTTCAAACTCATGCAGGGAGAGATGATCCTTTCAAAGTGCAAGATAGACCAATGGACCTTATTGGAACAGGATACAAAATGTTCATGGAAATAGTTTCAGATTTCTTCATAATCTTCAATAAACTACCACTTGTTATGTTGTCATATAATATTTTAAAATCCAAAATTATCTGCAAAGGATACTTAGTTACTTTTTTTCTAGTTACATGAGTCAGATCGGGTTTAAGGTCAGATTTTTTTCATGTACTTCAACCCAAACTATGTATCTCAACAAATTGGAACATATGAGAATCAGATACCTTCTAATAATCCAGGCAGTAAAGAAATTTTCAAAAATGTAAAACAAGACCATTTTTGTTTTTAAAAGTAAGGTTATTCTTCACAAATGTTTATGCTTAACCAATTTATTACTACTTTTAAATTAATAAATATTTTAATTCCCTTTTTCAATTTAACATATGTTCTTATGGAATTTTCAATCAATTGTAAGAGTATAGAAGTATTTTGAGACCAAGAAGATTATGTAAAATTGAGCTAGGTCTTCATCTTTAAGAATAAGACAAATGAACCTTCCTAGATTTTCATGCACTGTTCTCAAAAGGGTGACGATGTTTGAGAAACATCTAAGTTGATCCATGTACCTTGAATATCTTTATTTCACCAAAAGACACAATTTTAACATTTAATATGGTAAACAGATGCTTGTTTCTTGGAAGAAAACCTATGACAAACCTAGACTGCATATTAAAAAGCAGAGACATTACTTTGCTGACAAAGTCCATACAGTCAAGGCTATGGTTTTTCTAGTTGTCATGTGTGTGAGAGATGGACCATAAAGAAGGTTGAGTGCTGAGGAACTGATACTTCCAAACTGTGGTGCTGGAGAAGACTCTTGAGAGTCCCTAGTACCGCAAGATCAAACTAGTCAATTCTAAAGGAAATCAATCCTGAATATTCTTTGGAAAGATTGATGCTGAAGCTGAAGCTCCAATACTTTGGCCAACTGATGCAAAGAGCAGACTCACTAGAAAAGACCCTGATGCTGGGAAAGAATTAAGGCAGGAGGAGAAGGGGATGACAGAGGATGACATGGTTGGATGGCATCATTGACTCAATGGACATGGGTTTGAGCAAGCTCCAGGAGATGGTGAAGAACAGGGAAGCCTGGCGTGCTGCAGTCCATAGGGTCACAAGGAGTTGGACACAACTGAGCGACTCAACAACAACAACTCACAAACTAAAGCCATTTCTGATGTTCATAGATGGTAAAAGCCTCCTGTGTTGACCATGACAAAGCATGACTGGTCACCAGAACTTGGGCTTTCTCCTTAGAATATTAGCTGATGACACTTGGAGCTTACATTCTCCATTAGAATTCAAAATTCGGCAATTGAGTTTTAACTTAATCTAAATAAGAAACATGTAATACTACACACCAGTGCTGAAGTTTTTAAAATAAAATTACAGATATTCAAATAACCAACCAGATGTCATATCTCTTTGAATCTCATCAGTTCTCATTATGTGCCTCTTTCAGAATACCTAGGTATATATTCTACCATTTTAGTATTGAAAACTTTGTGCATTTATTTTACTCCCTAGTCTTTTCAAAAATTCTGCCACATTATACATCCAACTACAACAGATAGACTTAACATATGATGATTGGGCAAAGCAAGTCCTCAGAAGCAGGAGAAATCTAACAAGAATGCCAACAGGAAGCTGAACGGGTAGACCTGTATTTCTAGAAATACACAGGGAGAGAATGGAAATAAACAGTAAGGAAGAGCTGGATGTCCTGATGGTAAATGAGATACAGCAATGAGCACACAGGAGTAGACAATATCTTGACACATGAAAGTTTTATTTTTAATAACATCCAAAAACTGTTAGGAAAGACTTTTGAACCCATCAAAACTCAGAGTGGGACATAAATATCGAAGGAGAAATAAAATGGATGTTCATTATGAATTTAAAAACTCAGGAACAAGACAATACTCCAGTTACCTGTCTATCAGAATATATGATTATTGAATATATCCTTTTAGTTTTAGTGAAGAGATGACTTTAGACATGCAGTACATTTCATTCTTGCTATGTGAGTCTAATAGTCTGCAAATAAAGTCACAATGCTATTGAAATAACAGTGATAAATAAATTCAGGACATGGAAGAGCAACTTCAAAGGTGTTATTCTTAAAAGAATTAGGGACAAAATATTTCAAAAGAAGCACATCTTTGGAGGAAAAAAAGAAGTTTGGATTTTAATCCTAGCGTGCCCACTTTCTAGAAATACAATCTTGAGCAAAACACATAACTTCTCAAAATCTCAGTTTCCTCATTCCTAAAATAACAGAGAAGGCAATGGCACCCCACTCCAGTACTCTTGCCTGGGAAATCCCATGGACAGAGGAGCCTGGTGGGCTGCAGTCCATGGGGTCGCTAAGAGTTGGACACAACTGAGCGACTTCATTTTCACTTTTCACTTTCATTCATTGGAGAAGGAAATGGCACCCCACTCCAGTGTTCTTGCCTGGAGAATCCCAGTGACGGGGGAGCCTGGTGGGCTGAAGCCTATGGGGTCGCACAGAGTCAGATACGACTGAAGCGATTTAGCAGCAGCAGCATTCCTAAAATGAAAGGTAATATTTTTCTAATAGGGTAGTTATGATTATTAGATGTTATGTGTATGAAAGTATAGGACATGTGAGTGTGTTAGTTTATTAATTTTAAGAGTAAGAAGTCATTAATTTTGATCACAGCACAATTTTTAAAAAGCAACTATTATCACAATTTCCAAGAAAAAAAAAATCTGCAAGAACTCCCCGAATAAAGAAGACACAAAAGAAAGCAAATCGAACGCATCACTGAAAGTATATTTAAATAGAAATGGAAACAGCTACTATAGTCCAAAAATAGCATGGTTCTTATTACAAAAAGTTTCAGGGGTTCTACTTACCTTGCAATAAAGACTTCAAAGAAATGGGAGATGTGAGCAATCAAAATTCAGAGACATGGGTAGGTTTCTAAATGAGAATAGGGGCAAAGAAAAAAGTTATTAGTCTACAAAGATGAAGACCAAAGGAGATATAATAATAAAAATAAAGAGAACAGTAAAAAATAGTTTCTTTTTCCCCTTGGGTTTTCTGCATAAAGAATTTATACAAATCTATTGGCAAATTAAAAGTTAAAAGTTTTCCACTATCTCTTGTATTTTTACTTGAAATACTACACTAATTTTGAGTAAATCTTATTTATTTCTCTACAAGTTAAATTCTTTTGTAAAGATTTCTTATGTAATGCTGTTCTGAAAGTCAAAGAATTTAGACATACGTTGTGAGGCTACTTGTAAAATTTTTATTGCACCACAAAGTCCTGACTAGAGTATCTGATGTTGTCAAGTTCCTCTTAGCTCTTGGAGAGCAAAAATAAAAAAACACCCAAACTCTCATTATGAGCGCACAATTAACCTAATCCGAACTGAAGAAGCGAAATTCTTTGTGGTAAGTTAAAATGCTATAAATCAGCTGTTTTCAAACTTTGTTTTACAAACACCTAGGTATAGGAGAAGGCAATGGCACCCCGCTCCAGTACTCTTGCCTGGAAAATCCCATGGATGGAGGAGCCTGGAAGGCTGCAGTCCATGGGTTCGCTAAAAGTCGGACACACTGAGCGACTTCACTTTCACTTTTCACTTTCATGCATTGGAGAAGGAAATGGCAACCCACTCCAGTGTTCTTGCCTGGAGAATCCCAGGGACGGGGGAGCCTGGTGGGCTGCTGTCTATGGGGTCGCACAGAGTCGGACACGACTGAAGTGACTTAGCAGCAGGTATAGGTGAAATCTGTTAAAGGAGTGAAATTTCTGATTCTCAACTTCTATGGTTTTATTTTTTTAATTTTTTATTAAAGAATAGTTGATTTACAATGTTGTTTTACTTTCAGATGTACAGCAAATTGACTGTTAAACATATACATATATATATATACATTCTTTTAAAAATTATTTTCCAATATAGTTTATTCTGAGATACTGAATATAATTCACTGTTTTATACATTAGGTCCTTGTTGGTATATTTATTTTATATATACTATATATATTATATATAAAGTAAATCTATTTTATATATATATAAAGTAAATCTATTTTATATAAAATAGTGTATGTTTGTTAATTCCAAACTCCTAATTTATCCCTTCCCCTCTTTTATGTTTGGTAACAGTAAGTTTGTTTTCTATGTCTGTGAATCTGTTTCTGTTTTGTAAATAAATTCCTTTGTATCCTTTTTAGATTCCACATATAAATGATGTCATATAATATTTGTCTTTATTTCACATAGTATGATAATCTCTAGGTCCATCCATGTTGCTGCAAATAATTATTTCATTCTTCTCATGGCTAATATACATATGTATGTGTATATATACCACATCTTCTTTATTCATTCATCTGTTATTCACCTACTGATGGACATTTAGAATGTTTTCATGTCCTGTCTATTGTGAATAGTGTGGCAGTGAATATTGGGGTGACTGTATCTTTTTGAATTACAGTTTTCATCTTTTTTAGATATGTGTCCAGGAGTGGGATTAGGTCCCATTTTTGCTTTTATCTCTATGGCCTTGGGAAATAAGCAAACTTTGGTAAGATTTATGTCAGAGAATGTTTTGCCTTTCTTTTCTTTTAAGAATTTTATGGTGTCTTGTCTTAGTCTTTAAGTTATTTTGAGTTTATTTTTGTATGTGATATGAGGGTGTGTTCTAGCTTCATTGATTTACATTCAGCTGTCCAACTTTTCCAGCACCACTTGCTGAAGAGACTGTCTTTTTCCCATTTTATATTCTTGCTTCCTTTGTTAAAGTTTAATTGACCATAGGTACAACTTCCATGTTTTTAAACTCCCAAGGATACACTCTCTTAAACTGATCCCTCTGTGAACACATTTTAGATTGAAGTTCAAGATCTCCTTTCCAATCTCTCTCTGAAGACACCCTACGCCCATCTCAGTTATTACAGACCATAACTCCAGGGTATAAAACTATCAGGGAAGCCACAAAGAGGTATAAACATACTCGGTGTTGGTGTTGAGAAAGGAAATGATGGATGATTGATAAATCTTCCTGTTTAAGTTAGGAAGATTTGTTTACAATCCTTTTTTTTTTTTTTAAACAAAATGGAAGAAAGACCTAACTGTTAGTAATCTATTATCGAGTTTGTTTTTAACAGTCTGTGTGATTTGGAATGATAACAAAGAAAGACTTCAAATAATTATGTCAAATTCTAATGATAAAGCATCTATTCCTACTTGTTTATCTATGTAATATGTTCATGAACATGTACATGTAAGCAGACAAGAAGGAATATGATTAGAATCATGTTTGAACACTATCTAAATCTAGCAACAACTAGATATCACTAAATAAATTAATTTTTAATTACCTCCTTTCAGAATTAAGAGAGATGCGCCA
>SJYT01024017.1:235335-375426 GCA_006410635.1 Cephalophus harveyi | reverse complement strand
CCAACAAAATTCTTACTGTTATATTTAATAATTATTTCTCAGAATTTTAGTATGTATGTTGTTTTTATTATATTATTAGAACTATAATGAAAACTCAATTCAGAAAAACTCTTTCATCTGAGATTTGCAACTACAGGACTCATAGATTTCAATTATACATGAGTATGTGTTTGTTTTCTTATTGGGTAGAAGTGTGAAAGGAAAATCAGTAGAAGGCATTCAAATGTAAATGTACCTCATATATTTTTAAAAATATATGATGGTTTACATCAAGTTGCTGCAGGGTTTAAAATCAGGAAGATACATTTCAAAAGATGAAGCACTACTTCTAACTTAGTTGTGATCATTTACAATATGTTGGGAGACTTTCAATTGCAATATTTATATTTATGATGAAACCTTTTAAATGGTCAGTTAAACATCTGAAGTTGTCTGCAGTTTACAAAATTCCGTTAGAATAATAAAAGTCTGAAGCGCAGGGCTCTAGTTTAAATCATAGACTCACAAGAGGCTTGATTGAGACTGATGTTTCTAAAACCTCACAGTGGTCTCTACAGACAAGAAGAAAAAGTAGTGTGTTTTTTTGCGTTTTTGTTATTTCTTTTTCAGTTCAGTGACCACGTCTGGTCACTGTTAACTCACCACACAAGATTTATGATTTTGAATGATTCGTTGACAGTGACCATAATTTGTTTTTAAAGACTTTCCCTTTGAAATGTACCTTGATCTTGATATATCACTCCAGGTTGATCTCTACAGGAAAATCTGGCACCAAAAGCTGCGATGCTTTTGAGGGGAGCTTTATGTGATGATTAGATTTCAAAGCCACTAAAGCCCGTGATAATCTCCTACATAAGAGTCCTAAACATGACTGTTTGTGAAAACTCCCTTAGTCCTCTAAGGTTTCCCCTTCCCATTTTCTCCAATACCATCAAAAATAAGCCCTGATTTTCTTTGAATCAGAAGTTTTAGCACCTTGAAAGTCCTTCATTTGAAATAATTCCTCCAACCACACTGGGAAATTTGGGGGTAGTAACAACTGATAAGCACTCAGGCATAATAAAAACTCATCGTTTCTAAACATTTAAAAATCAGTGTCTGTAAAAGTCACATCAAGTCTTCAGTAAATTTTTCCATACCATTTTAGTGTTTCTAGAGCACAGTGTGGAGAAGGTGATGGCACCCCACTCCAGTACTCTTGCCTGGAAAATCCCATGGACGGAGGAGCCTGGTAGGCTGCAGTCTATGGGGTTGCGAAGAGTCGGACACGACTGAGCAACTTCACTTTCACTTTTCACTTTCATGCATTAGAGAAGGAAATGGCAACCCACTCCAGTGTTCTGGCCTGGAGAATCCCAGGGACGGGGGAGCCTGGTGGGCTGCCGTCTATGGGGTCACACAGAGTCGGACACGACTGAAGCAACTTAGCAGCAACAGCAGCAGCAGAGCACAGTGAGAAGCACATTATCTTCCCTTTTTAAAACATGACCTTTATTACTTTGTACAAATTGAGTGTTTTGAGACCCAGAAGACCATTGCAGATACAGTCGAGAAAAAAGTCAATGGTTCTTCTGATAGCTTTAGTAAAAGCTGTCAGAATTCTTTACATTTAACATCTGTACAACTAGTAAGAAATGTGTGTGTGTGTGTGTGTGTGTGTGTGTGTGTGTGTGTAGATGGGAGCTCCAGCTGCTCATAGATTGAAGGGCTCTCCATGGCATCATTAGATAGGAATGATATTTCATTCACCCATTGGCCATGGATAAGAGTCAACAAGCTCCACATGATTGTTCTGGGTGTTAAAGTGTGTCTGCTTTGTAATCGTTGTCTGAGACCCAAACCCTTACTTTACAGTGCTTAAATAATTGATTTCACCCAGGCTTCAGTCAGAGCTAGAAAATCCCAAATATTTTCCCATTAAGCCTCAGAGTAGGGCACTGCTTACAATGCGCAGGAGTTTCAAAATTCATGGATTCATGGGAAATCATAAACTTTACAAAGAAATCCATTTTGGCTGGTAAGGAAAGTGAAGGACTCATGCTGATGATTTCATAACATCAAGAACCAGAGCTGCAGGTTGATTAGGTAAAACAAGAATATTATTAAACTCATGAAAGATGCAAGCTTATGCTGGTCTTCCACAAAGCAGATTATTCCCCATAAATGTCATTGCTATCTTTTTAAATAAGTGAACTTACCAAAAAACAAGGGTTCATTGAAAGCCTACAGTCATCCACATGCTATAAAACATTAAGACAACTAAATCTTAAGATCAAAAACTCCCCAATGAAGAGCTCAAAGGTGAAAAAACATTCTGAATCCTTAGTCACCAAAGGAAGTAAGTTTAATGAAAATATATTCAGGATGTCCTGTCTACTGTTCTAACCAATGAAATCCAAATTTTATTCACAGATGGAATGAAAGGTAGATATATGTTTATTCAAAACAGAAGTACAAACTTACTTTCATTGTTGACATTTGCTTGTTTGACATCCTGAAATAATTTGAAGCATATTGCAAACTAAAGCACAATATGATACAGACCACTGAAGGAAATTTGAATAACTGCTTTGACATACCTGAATTGAGTGGATTACCATACTCAGGCAATAAATTTGGCTGGAAGGCTTTTGACTGCAAAACCGAAAGATATGAAACATTTTGGGTTGCACTGATTTCACATTTTAACATCAGAAAGTGGAAATATTGACCTAAAGTCACTATTTCCCCAGGGAATAAAGGCTGTGTGTATATACTGCAGCTGGCCACATGGATGCTAAGCTAAGTGCATGTGGAGACACATGTAGCAAGTGTGAAGTTGGTGAACAAGATATCAGATGCAAAAATCTCTTGAGGATACATAAAGGACACTAAATTTAGTTCCAATCATTGGGCAACTAGGTATTAGTGCCTATAAAATGAAAGAAGCACACAAATATAACAAGGAATTTGATGCATTTTTAACAGAGATTTCCAGGCTGGTGAATTTAATGGAAAGTGGGTGGGGAAAATGGTTTGCTCTTTCTAACCATACCACAGAAATCTTGACAAGCATGTTTTCATTTTAGTGTTTCTCCTTAAGATCTTTTTCCACAATCATCAGGAAAATTGTCATGACAGATTTTGAGAAATATATATACATATTTTAATCCTATAATCTGTGGTCATAGCTCTGATATGCTCAGTTTTATGCCTGAAATTGTGTGAGGTGATAAGCTTTAATATGTGTTTGTCAAGTTTATATATTTGTAAGGAAATAGAAAGGCCTTCACAATTTATGAAAGTGCTTCCTCATCAACTGCAGGGTAGCCCTCTGCAAAATGGATGGAGGTAATCCCATGATCCCATGACCCTTTATAGGCCTGGCTGAGTGAGCACCTGGTGGAACAGTTATTGTGCTGTGGATTCCAAATGGTAAATCCCTGTGTCATTTTATTGTGTGAGTTATATGATTGGTTTTACTGTCTTGCTTTTTGACAATTCTTTAATTTAGTAAGAAAAAGATTATGATCTGTGTTTAAGTTAATAGAATTTTTGCATAGGAAGATATGTGTAATGGAAGATAAGAAGAAATATGTGTTTATTTTTAGCAACACTTGGTGAGAAAAGGCAGAAGCCAATTATTCCATTTCAAAAACAGTCTCCCTGTGCAAAGAAACCTACTCTGAAGCAGATAGAACATCCATTAAATAACTTTTCCTAAGACGATGATTGAGTGTCTAAGAAGCAGGTCCTGTCTGAGATGCAGCCTCTTCAGCAGGATTCAAGGGCACAGGTAGCTTGTCTGAAAGCCCTTCACATTTATATTTTCCTCAGGCTCTTGGCAGCTATCAGGATCTGTAATAATGCCTTCTCCTACATAATCCTTTAAAGAGCAGCACGCTAAGTTCCCAAAGAGCAAAATGCAAAAATAAAATCCACCAGGCAATACCATACTTTAAGCTGAAAACACATGACAGAAAAATAATGAAAAAAACTCTGTCATTTTCACTCTTTTAACAAATAATTACAGGGACTTCCTTGGTGGTCCAGTGGTTAAGAGTCTGCCTTGCAATGTAGAGGACTCGGGTTCGATCCCTGGCCAGTGAACTAAGATCCCACGTGCCACAGGGCAACTAAGACTGTGTGAAGCAAGAAAGATCCCACATGATGCAATGAAGTGCTGCAAGTAAGATCCAAAGCAGCCAAAGAAAAAATAATAATAATAATTACATAGATGCTCATTGCACCTCAAATGATTGATAGAACCTCAGAGCAATGTTGAATCTTTCATTCATTTTTGAGTCCTTCCTTTCAGGGTTTTGGGCATCCCTGGAGACATGTGGACCATCAGGCTATTTTCTAAGCAGGGAGACAAAAGATGAACATTATGTTAGAACTGTGATGACTACTAAGGATAAATCAGAAAGGGCCGGTGAGAGGTGCTGGGTAGTGTGACAGTTGCAATTTTCCAGGAGGGGTGGGGTCAGGGAGGGACTCTGGGGAAAGCAGCAATGGAGTCAGCAGGGAAACTGCTTTGCTCATTTCTAGACCATTATGAAGGCCAGTGTTGACATGGATGGTGATTGACAGATTTGGGTTCTTTTATTTAATATTTAGAAAATCACATTTTCATTTAAAGGGTCGAAGAAACTGTTTTCTATTTTAACAATCTTGGCTAAGATGGCAACACTTTTAGTGGAAGGAGCTAGTAAGAGAAGCTACCGCTTCACCAGAAAATGGGCACAGAGGTGGCCATTCTCATATTTTCTACTTAGACCTCAATAGCCTCCTCAGAAGAACTCAAGGGAAACTGGTGTATTTCACTTTAGAGTGATGTTCACTTTCTAAAAAGAACCATGTCTGCAAACTCTGAAACCCAGTTTAATGAAAGTAAATAATATTCAACTGATTAAAGCTACAAACATGAAGATGGACTTGACGCCAATGAAGTCCTGCAGGCCAGTCTTGGCAGCGGTGACCCTTTAATAAGCAAAATGTCAAGGAACTTTCATAAGAGAGTACACAACCCACAGATCTTTTCCTCATAAATGGACAAGTTGTTCTGTCCCCACGTTGTCCGTCCTCAGTACATTTTAACAAAGAGGCATTGACTTCTCTTCCTTACTCGTCATTCCTCCCCACCCACGAAAAAAAAAAAAAGGCCACCTCCCAAACCTATTCCTGATAAATACATAGGCTATTTTTGGAAGCGAGAGAAAATTAGCCTAAAAAGGAAAAGAAGTAAATTTAACAATGGTATGCATTAAACTACATGATAAAAGAGAAAGAAATAAATAGAAAATGCCATCTGGAAAGCAAAGCCAGTGACTCACCATTATTGGATGAAATGACCCCACAGAAGTACTTTTTCATGATGAAATCAGAGTTCTAAGCCATAAAACTTCAAAGAGGAAGAGTTTCTCAATGTTACATTGAAGGACCCAAAGATTCTTCTCATTCTTAAATTTTATTTATTTTGTTACTTACTTTTGGCTGAGTTGAGTCTTCCTTGCTTCGTGTGGGTTTTTCTCTAGTTGCAGCAAGTGGGGATTACTCTAGCTGTGGTGCAGACGGGCTTCTCACTGTGGTGGCTTCTCTTGTTGCAGAGGGGTAGGCCTGTAGGGCTTGCCGGCATCAGTAGTTCCTGAATTCAGACTCAGTATCTGTGCAAAGGCTTAGTTGCCAAACAGCAGGTGGACTCTTTCTGGACGAGGCATGCAACCTGTGCCCCCTTCATTGGCACGTGGATCCTTAACCATTGGACCACAAGAGAAATCTCTGTTCTTGTTTTTTTAATTGAAGTATTATTTAATATATAGGAACTCTACTTAAAAAAAAAAAAAAACTAATCTCTCTCCCTTTCCATTCAGTAGCATTCATTTGTGGTGACATAATCTTGAGATCTACAATGTACAGTGATCTCTGTTCTAAACAAAAAAGTGTTCAGAAAAGAAAAATTGTACTGTTAAAATTACATTACAGGTGCTTCATTATTCCTCACCATATTCAATAACAAGACAGCCTGAACTCCAAAAAAATTCTGCTCAGAACCTCCAAATCATAAATATTATTTTCAACACTTTGCTGTTAGGCAACTCAAAATATGCTACCATTCCCTTCATTTCAAAGACTTTTTAGCATATTCTTTTCACTAAACTGCTGTTTAAGTAGATTAAAAACATTTTCTCTGAACTGAGACTAACATTTCAGAAGTCACCTCAGCCCCAAAAGATTTATTTTTGTTCCATCTAATTATATTGAATATGTGGTTTGTAACTAATTTTGTCGGCATTGGAGGTTTCTATACCAAAAAATGGTGGTTTGAAAAGAAACAGATATCTCTTGGCTGTGCTGTAGATAATTGGGAATGGTATTCTTGACACACAATCATATTCTACACCCACTGGTGGTCTTTCGCTACCTACAGTTTCCCATGTGAATTCTGAGATGCCTAGAGGTTTACCATCAGTTCAGTTCAGTCGCTCAGTCGTGTCCAACTCTTTGCGACCCCATGAATCGCAGCACGCCAGGCCTCCCTGTCCATCACCAACTCCCAGAGTTCACTCAGACTCACGTCCATCGAGTCTGTGATGCCATCTCATCCACTGTCGTCCCCTTCTTCTCCTGTCCCCAATCCTTCCCAGCATCAGACTCTTTTCCAATGAGTCAACTCTTCTCATGAGGTGGCCAAAGTACTGGAGTTTCAGTTTTAGCATCGTTCCTTCAAAGAAATTCCAGGGTTGATCTCCTTCAGAATGGACTGGTTGGATCTCCTTGCAGTCCAAGGGACTCTCAAGAGTCTTCTCCAACACCACAGTTCAAAAGCATCAATTCTTCGGCACTCAGCCTTCTTCACAGTCCAACTCTCACATCCATACATGACCACAGGAAAAACCATAGCCTTGACTAGATGGACCTTAGTTGGCAAAGTAATGTCTCTGCTTTTCAATATGCTATCTAGGTTGGTCATAACTTTCCTTCCAAGGAGTAAATCTCAAGAGGCAGGTCAGGTGGTCTGGTATTCCCATCTCTTTCAGAATTGTCCACATTTTATTGTGATCCACACAGTCAAAGGCTTTGGCATAGTCAATAAAGCAGAAATAGATGTTTTTCTGCAACTCTCTTGCTTTTTCCATGATCCAGCAGATGTTGGCAATTTGATCTCTGGTTCCTCTGCCTTTTCTAAAACCATCTTGAACATCAGGGAGCTCACGGTTCACGTATTGCTGAAGCCTGGCTTGGAGAATTTTGAGCATTACTTTACTAGCATGTGAGATGAGTGCAATTGTGCGGTAGTTTGAGCATTCTTTGGCATTACCTTTCTTTGAGATTGGAATGAAAAGTGACCTTTTCCAGTCCTGTGGCCACCGCTGAGTTTTCCAAATTTGCTGGCATATTGAGTGCAGCACTTTCACAGCATCATCTTTCAGGATTTAAAACAGCTCATACTTGTAAACTATTAAATTAGCCTAGTTTTGAGGATGCTGCCAGAGGACACACATCCCCTGGCTTGGGGACAAGAACCAGCAGAGTCAACAGCCTGGGTGTTAAGTTCCGGTGATTCCCCTTGACCCCCCGCATCCCAGTGATTCACTGAGCCCAGTGAGGGCTTGCACCGTAGTGGGGAAACACAGCCTGGGGAATCCAACACCTGGTCTTTGTCCTTAAGGGACTACACCCAGGGAATGGCTCTGGTGAGGGTGGTCCACACCTTGCATGCAGCCCACCTAGTGGGTGTGCACAAAGCACTCAGCATATGCAGGGGGCTGCTCCTCTCACCCCACTGGGTGAACTGTTACTGCAAAGACGTCCTGATTGATGTGGACTTGTATCCATCCCAAGAAAATCTATTCATTATCTCTTTCTCTCCCTTCCTCTTTCTGTCACTCTTGCTCTTGCTCTCTCTTTCACACACACACACACCTTTTACAACAAGTTAAATTGAAACCCAAACTTTAAATAATGATGCACCTTACCACCTGCTCCCAAGCCAATCAAATTACATCTATGATATTGTAGAGATGGATGGCTTTCTTTTTTTGTTTAGCTCTTTTTTTTCTTTTGTTTAGCTCTCTGCTTATTAAAAAAAAAAGAAGTCACCTGTATTAGGTACTTTTTCAATGGGGTCAGCTGTACTTTAAGACTGGATTGAGGTCATATCATTCTCCATAGGATACCAAAAATGCAAATAGCTACAAACATCTATCACTGTGAAAAATAATCATATTTTAAATGGTTAAAGCTGTTAGAGCTTGAAACAATTATTTTGTGCTTATACCATTTTGGAAATATTTTTACAAGTTAAAAATAAAGGCTTGCATTACTTTACTATAAAATATATGTGTAATTTTCACATTATCAGATCATAAAATGTGCATTTTTTCTGTGAAATTTGGGCTGTGTTGTCTTTTGACTCTTCTTTTTATATTTCACCTGGAAGTGTCTAATTCCTCATTTGTGCTTTAAAAAGTAACATGTGAAAGAGAATAGCAGTGAGTTTAGAAAAACCTAAGTCAAAAATAGCATCCTGTTTTAAAAGATACCATTTTTTAGCCTCTTCCCCAATTTTTGGTTTATGAATATGTCTTTTCTGGACAGCTTGCCTAAAATGAATTAGAAATATGGGACTTATAAAGTGTATTAGTAATAATAAAATTATATGTTAAATGCTAATTTTTAACTTTAATACATGCATAAATGTCTACTGCAAGCTTTAGAGATTGAATAATAAATTTAGCCAGGCATAACTCTAGCCAAGCATTTCCCAAAAATGTAAATGTAAAAAAGAAAAAGTTCTGAAAAAATAACCCAGACAAATGTACCCCTTTAACATAAACTATCCAAAAATGCCCTTTTAATCTTAAGAAATTAAAGGTAATATCATTAAAGGGAGAAATAAAATCAGAGTGAAAGAAACTATTTTCCAGAACTTTGCCCTACCCAGATCATTTTAATTACATTATACAAAGGAACTGGAGTCATAACATCATCTTTAAGTAGCATTGCTTCCTTCTTTTGTTTACTGAGAATTATTGTCCAGGTCCCTCAAAAGCATTAGTTACACTATTGGGTCTTGAGGTCGGAGAGAAAAGAAAGACTGAACAGGGTCTCCGTCCTCCAGGAGCTCAAATTCTAGTGTTAGAAAAAAGCCCACTAACCAGCTATGACATTGGAAGTGATGTGCTCAGTTGCTCGATTGTGTCCGACTCACCTGTCAGGTGGTCTCTGCAGCCCACATATGTGGTGGGCTCGAAGGACTTGGACTCCACATGACTGTTAAATCTGGGCCTTTTGACTCTCCTATATTGTTGGTGGGAAAGTAAATTGATGCAGCCACTTACAAAGAACAGTATCAGTTCAGTTGAGTTCAGTCGCTCAGTTGTGTCCGACTCTTTGCAACCCCATGAATTGCAGCACGCCAGGCCTCCCTGTCCATCACCAACTCCCAGAGTTCACTCAAAGTCACATCCATCAAGTCAGTATTGCCATCCAGCCTTCTCATCCTGTGTTGTCCCCTTCTCCTCCTGCCCCCAATCCCTCCCAGCATCAAAGTCTTTTCCAATGAGTCGCCTCTTCGCATGAGGTGGCCAAAGTACTGGAGTTTCAGCTTTAGCATCATTCCTCCCAAAGAACACACAGGGCTGATCTCCTTCAGAATGGACTGGTTGGATCTCCTTCCAAGGGACTCTCAAGAGTCTTCTCCAACACCACAGTTCAAAAGCATCAATTCTTCGGCACTCAGCTCTCTTCACAGTCCAACTCTCATATCTGTACATGACCACTGGAAAAACCATATCCTTGACTAGACGGACTTTAGTCGGCAAAGTAATGTCTCTGCTTTTGAAAATGCTATCTAGGTTGGACATAATTTTCCTTCCAAGGAGTAAGCGTCTTTTAATTTCATGGCTGCGGTCACCATCTGCAGTGATTTTGGAGCCCCCCAAAATAAAGTCTGACACTGTTTCCACTGTTTCCCCATCTATTTCCCATGAAGTGATGGGACCAGATGCCATGATCTTCGTTTTCTGAATGTTGAGATTTAAGTCAACTTTTTCACTCTCCTTTTCATTTTCATCAAGAGGCTTTTTAGCTCCTCTTCACTTTCTGCCATAAGGGTGGTGTCATCTGCATATCTGAGGTTATTGTGCAACATCTTTCAGGATTTGAAATAGCTCAACTGGAATTCCATCACCTCCACTAGCTTTGTTCGTAGTGATGCTTTCTAAGGCCCACTTGACTTCACATTCCAGGATGTCTGGCTCTAGATAAGTCATCACGCCATTGTGATTATCTGGGTCATGAAAATATGTTTTGTACAGTTCTTCTGTGTATTCTTGCCACCTCTTCTTAATATCTTCTGTTTCTGTTAGGTCCATACCATTTCTGTCCTTTATCGAGCCCATCTTTGCATGAAATGTTCCCTTGGTATCTCTAATTTTCTTGAAGAGATCTCTAGTCTTCCCCATTCTGTTGTTTTCCTCTATTTATTTGCACTGATCGCTGAGGAAGGCTTTCTTATCTCTCCTTGCTATTCTTTGGAGCTCTGCATTCAGATGCATATATCTTTCCTTTTCTCCTTGGCTTTTCGCTTCTCTTCTTTTCACAGCTGTTTTTAAGGCCTCCCCAGACAGCCATTTTGCTTTTTTGCGTTTCTTTTCCATGGAGATGGTCTTGATCCCTGTCTCCTGTACAATGTCACAAACCTCATTCCATAGTTCATCAGGCACTCTATCAGATCTAGTTCCTTAAATCTATTTCTCACCATATGAAGGGTCCTTAAAATTTTAAATTGGAGTTACCATGTGATCTAGCAATCCCACTCCAAGGTATATACCCAGAAAAGACAAAAACTCTAATTTTAAAAGATGTACGTGGCCATAAGTTCATAGCAGCACTATTTACAATAGCCTAGACATCAAAAGGGAGAAAGTAATGGCACCCCACCTCATACTCTTGCCTGGAAGCAGCAGCAGCAGCAGACATGGAAAGGGGCTTCCTCAGTGGCTCAGCAGTAAAGAATCCACCTGAATGCACGAGACCTGATTTGATCCCTGGGTCAGGAAGATCCCCTGGAGTAGATGTCAGCAGCCCACTCTAGTATTCTTGTGGGGAAAAATCCTATGGACAGAGGAGCCTTTTGGGCTACAGTCCATAGGGTCACAAAGACTCAGACATGACTGAGTAAGTGAGCATGTACACAGACATGGAAACAACCTGCTCTTTTTTATGTCTGAGTAGTATTTCATTGGTTATGTGTAACACATCTTTATCCATTCATCTACTGACGGATATTTAAGCTGCTTTCACATCTTGGCTATTGTAAATAGTGAACATAAGGTGCCTGTATCCCTTTTAATCGCAGTTTTCCCCAGATATATTTGCATCCTTCTTGTGTACTCTGGTTTTTAGCCTATGCTTGTATCCTTCATTTCCAACCACTGACTGGTTGGAATTTCAGACTCAGTCACCCCGAGACCTCCCCTCCCAACCCCTTCAGCATTTCTTGTCCCTTTTATGGGGAGGCAGTCATCACTCTTCACCTCAGCTGGCTGGAAAACAATGGAGAGGCTTTGACTCCCTTTCTGTAAAATTTCTAGATCCAACAACTGGATCAATTTGCACTGAGGCTCTTTTAAAGGGCTGGGAAGTGTAATAATGCTCCCCTAGGCAATCCTTTATGTTCCTTTGAGGGAGTGTAAATTCATCCTAATCTCTACAACAGCCAGCCACCTGGAGGGGAAATTAAAATGCCAACCAATCTTCACCAAGTGTTTTTGCAATATGCATCTGCTACTGTCCTTGGCAGCCAGGAAAACTCTGGAAGCCAATAACCCATTCTCTAGTGTTCCAGAAACTGCTTGAAATGTCTAATCTCAACTTTAAACCCTTTACAATGCTTCTGAGAAGTTGGCTTGAAAATAGCACACATGTGAACAAAAATACCAACCAATCGATAAACAAACAAAACTGAAGGGCACTCAGAGAAACAGGAAATATTTGGGGCGGGGGAGGGGGGGAGTGATAACATGAGTTCTGGCTTCTCCGATAGAAATGGGTTGCTCTAAGTTTCTGTCATGCTGACAGTTTCTTTGAATGGAAAATTGGTTTCTTCCCAATCCCACTAAATATTGAATAAATAGTCAGAAAACATTATTTGAATCTGAGTCAAAGGATCCCCGTTTCAGAGCATGGACAACTACCCCTTCAATCGTTCATCACCATTTCCCTGCCCTGCCGTCATCACCTTAATCATAACCTCTTGGACTGAACAATCATCCTACCCTTTAAACTGTCAATGGCAGAATTTTGGATGCTTTGGAGATTAGCCTTTTCATAGACCAGTGGAAGGGAGAATTGATTTTTGTGCTCTTAATTACTACTTACTTTATGAAAAGTACAAAGTCAAGAGTGAAATTTCTCTAGAAGTCTAAAATTTAGCTTGCAAATATTATCATATTTTATAGGACTGAACCTTTAATCAATTAAAAGCTGTAAGTTATTTCAACACGTATTTATAAAATTACCATATTCCATTTTCCCACAAATATGTCTGCCATAACAAACAAAGCCTTTGCACACACTTAAAAAGATCTTCAAAATCTAGTAAGTGATTTTATTATTCTTATTCTTGTTGTTCAGTTGCTCAGTTGTGTCCAACTCTGCAGCCCCATGGACTGTAGCACACCAGCCTTCCCTGTCCTTCACTATCTCCCTGAGTTTGCTCAAACTCATGTCCATTGATTCAACGATGCCATCCAACAATCTCATTCTCTGTAGCCCATTTAACCTCCTGCCCTCAATCTTTCCCAGCATCAGGGTCTTTTCCAATAAGTTGACTTTTTGTATCAAAAGACCAAGGTATTGGAGCTTCAGTATTAGTCTTTCCAGTGAATATTCAGGATTGATTTCCTTTAGGATTGACTGGTTTGATCTCCTTGCTGTCCAAGGAACTTTAAAGAGTTTTCTCCAGCACCACAGTGCAAAAGCATCAATTCTTCAGCACTCAGTTTTCGTCATAGTTCAACTCTCACATCTATAGATGACTACTGGGAAAACTAACAGTTTTGACTATATGGAGTTTTGTCAGCAAAGTGATGTCTCTGCTTTTTAGCATGCTGTCTAGGTTTCTTGTAGCTTATCTTCCAAGGAGCGAATGTCTTTTAATTTCATGAATACAGTCACCATCCACAGCAGATTACTTATAGTCTGAGCCACCAGTTCAGTTCAGTTCAGTTCGGTCGCTCAGTCGTGTCCGACTCTTTGCGACCCCATGAATCGCAGCACACCAGGCCTCCCTGTTCATCACCATCTCCCAGAGTTCACTCAGACTCACATCCATCGAGTCAGTGATGCCATCCAGCCATCTCATCCTCGGTCGTCCCCTTCTCCTCCTCCCCCAATCCCTCCCAGCATCAGAGTCTTTTCCAATGAGTGAACTCTTCACATGAGGTGGCCAAAGTACTGGAGTTTCAGCTTTAGCATCATTCCTTCCAAAGAAATCCCAGGGTTGAGCTCCTTCAGAATGGACTGGTTGGATCTCCTTGCAATCTAAGGGACTCTCAAGAGTCTTCTCCAACACCACAGTTCAAAAGCATCGATTCTTCGGCGATCAGCCTTCTTCACAGTCCAACTCTCACATCCATACATGACCACAGGAAAAACCATAGCCTTGACTAGACGGACCTTAGTCGGCAAAGTAATGTCTAGGTTATTGATATTTCTCCCGGCAATCTTGATTCCAGCTTGTGTTTCTTCCAGCCCAGCGTTTCTCATGATGTACTCTTTAGTATTCCCCAGATGTCAACCTGGAAAATTTGAATATACAGACTAGGTTTCCCATAAGTGAAGCAGAGTTTTCAAGCAAGAAGACCCTGGAGAAATACTGACCAATATACCAATGGAATGACCAATAGATAATCTAATATAGACATGAGAGAAATGATAGCCAACACCTCCAAAAAGGTGACAACACAGTAACAGTAATTATGTGGTGGGCACTGTGCTAAGTGCTCTACACACACGAACATGTTTAAGTCTCATCACAACCTTCTGAGCTAGATACTCTTAGTATCCTCCATTCCACAGATGAGGAAACTAAGGTAAGGAAGGTAAGGTTAGTTACCCAAGGTCACACAGCTAGTAACCAGAGGAGCCAGGAGTTAAGCCCATGCAGTGTGTTTGCTGGTAACCACATTACACCACACAGCATAGTTGACCAAAGCTGATGGCTATGGTTATGTGTAATTCCCAGATAGTTAACCACAACTAACATTCTCTGCTGTTCAGAGAGAAGCGTCAAATCCATTCTAGTCTAATTATTTTTTAAAACACAAAAATCAATAGAAAATATTTACTCTGATCAGTGAAAAGCTCATGGTAACGTGTTACAATGGTCATGAGAGACTGATGGAGACTGATTTATAGAAACTCAGGGAAGATGGTCCCTGGAGTAGGAAATGGCAACCCACTCCGGTATTATTGCCTGGAAAATCCCATGAACAGAGGAACCTGGCAGGCTCACAACAGTCAGCCACGACTAAGTACACATGCACGTATGCACACAGGTAAGATGGTTACTTCTTACACAAGTAAGATGGTTCGTTGTTGTTACTCAGTCACCCAGTCATGTCTGACTCTTTGTGACCCCATGGACTGCAGCATGCCAGGCGTCCCTGTCTCTCACCATCTCCTGAAGTTTGCCCAAGTTCATGTCCGTTGCATCGGTGATGCCATCCATCCTCTCAAGCCCTCTTCTCATCCTCTGAAGCCCTCTTCTCCTTCTGCCCTCAATCTTTCCCATGAGGGAAAAATTGACTTTCCAATGAGTTAGCTGTTTGCATCAGGTGACCAAAATACTGGCGTTTCAGCTTCAGCATCAGTCCTTCCAATGGTGGTTGCTTATTACTAATAATAGCTGTTATTCTTATAAGGCTGGATGCTAATCTAAGCTCTTTAAACATACTAACTCCCCTATCTATAAGGGCCTCCACACTCCCCAATGAACCCCAGGCTAGATACCCATATACCTATATCCTTGAGAATGCCCCCAGGAGATTCTGAGGGTCTGTCAGGAAAGCGATGTTTATCCAGTTTCTTGAAGGACCTATCAGCCAGCCCTGCCTGGTAGACGTCAGTTCTGGAGTGAGTGAGGTGGCCTCCAGGAAGGAGAGAATGTCCCCCACCTCCCCAAGCAGCATGTCCACCCCCTCCCTGCCCAGGAGGGCACTCTTTGGTTGATGCTAGGAGGCTTCCAAGCGGCCACGTGCACCCGGCTCCCTGCTCCCTGCTCTGCGGCATTAATCAAAGAACAGAAAATCCTGGTGGCAGAGCTGACAGGCTTGCCTTGTTCTGACTTGACACGCTCACATCTTTGTCAACCTGTCTTTCTCTATTTAGCAATCACTGTGGCTCCAACCTTCCTCCTAATACCAGTAATCATTCATCAGTGACTCAAACCAGGTATTGGTTGCTACCCAAACGGCCCCTTACATAGGTTCTCTTGTGATCCCTGAGTCATCATCTCCACCTGAGGCACCCCCCTTCTCCTGGCTTCTGGCCAAGGCTGCTCTTAGCCTGTGCTAATTGGCACCCTCCACCCCTATCTCTTCCACTCTCCCGCCCACTCAGGCAGGCTGGGATTGAGAGGAAGAGTTCAAGAGCTGTGAAAAATGAGCAAAGCTCGGGAAACAGGAGAAACTGCAAACTGGGAGCCCTTCACATCACTTTTAGGGCGGCCCCTATTATGAGAGCCATAAAGAAATAGCAATTTATGCATTTAGAAGCAACCGGCCCTTTCATCTGGAGTGGCTGTTGAATGCAAAGCACACTCCATGGCGGAGGAGGCTGGGGCGCCAGCTTCCAGTGCAGGCCTTGCTGCCGCCGAGAAAGAGCTCCTTACTGAGCCACTGCTCGTAAAGCAGCTGGAGGCAGAGTGATGGAGCAGAAAATCGCCTGGTGAAGGCGAGATTTCATTTTCTGCTTTTGTGTCTCATGAATGTTCTCTTCCAGGAGGCCTGCCCCGGGGCGCAGTCACAGAAGGCAGGAGGAATGCTGGCTGGAGCCAGCCTCAACGACAGCCTGACTGGGCGATGGACAAAGAGGAACAACCGGAGACACGGACGGCAGCACTCGGTCGCTGGGATCGTTGCCAGGGATGAGACTGGAGATTTGCTGTCCTCAGAAAAAAAAACAAAACACCTTTATCAACATAGGGGCCACTTTCATCTCCTCGGTGTGGTTGCTTCTGAACCAGCTAGATTCTGGCTGGTCCAGCATGATTCAAGACCACGTTAGCGTTCAAATCACCCATGAGCTTATTAGAAAGGCAGACAGTTGGGTCCCACCCAGAGCTACTGGGAAGCCTGGCATGCTGGAGATCGTAGGGTCTGAAAGGGTCAGACACGACCTAGCGACTCTTCAGTCAACAAAGAGCTACTGACTCCTCTGTATTTCAACAAGACCCCTTGCTGAAGCTCCTACACACCCTGGCTGGGGGGACAACATGAGCTGTTTGTTGAGAGGGGCGAGAGGTGGGGGAGGATGGGAGAGAGCTGAGCTGTGATGCTCAGACACTTTCCTCTGCGGGTTGCCGAGGAGAAAGTGGCCTGTGAGTAGCAAGGCAGCCCACCCTGCCCGCGGGAAATTCGCGGGAGCCTGACTTTCGCAGTGAGTCACTGTCACTCTCCTAAGTTTTACCCGGTTCCTCTCCTCTCCAGTGAGGCGAAATACCAGAGCGAATGGCCCAAGTCCTTTATTCACGCAAAACTCTTTTGCCTGTTGGAAACCATGTTCTTAAAACTTTCATAAAGGCCCCGACTGCACCCAGCTGAGGAGGGCCCTGCCAGTTCAAGACCCTCACCACCAGCCACCATCTTTCCAGGCACTGGCCTCATCCCCAGCCAGCTGAGATTTAATGGGCACGTAGACCCGAACCACAGAGGAGGCTGCTGGCAAACTTCCATAGATGAGCCCCCTCCCCTTTCTATTTCCTCGTGTAGCCCCCCACCGAGGGCCAGGAGCGAAGAATTTTATTACAAAATCTACTTTAAAGGAAAGCCTCCCAAGTACTTCTTTAATCTTGCAGCTATTTCAGGAATGTCTGTGCTGTCAAGCTGTGAGGAATGTCTGCCTCAGCACCCATCCACATCCTTTTGAAAATCCACCTCTGATGTGGTGAATGTGAAAACCAGCATCTATGAAGGAGAAGCGGGGCTTTCCTTCTTGTAATGCAAACCAGAGGCGTACACACGTTCTTCTCTCCTTACACAGAACGTGCCGCTGGCCTCAGTCCCTGCCAGCCCTGCCCTGCCCTCCCTTTTCTGTTTGCTTCAAAGAGGCAGTCTGGATGGGAATGTTGATTCATTTGAGCAGAAGTGTACCAGAGTTGCATTTGTTTTAAAAAAAAAACATCGCTGACGAGAAAGGTATATGAAATTTATCTTTAAACCAGCTGACCATACAGAAAATTTGATTATTTTCAAATATGGATTAGGCATGTGAAGCTTCCCCCGTGGTTCAGTGGTAAAGAATCCGCCTGTAACGCAGGAGATGTGAGTTCGATCCCTGGGTTGGGAAGATCCCCTGGAGGAGGGCATGGCAACCCACTCCAGTATTGTTGCCTGGAGAATCCTGCGTACATCATGAGAAACGCTGGACTGGAAGAAACACAAGCTGGAATCAAGATTGCCGGGAGAAATATCAATAACCTCAGATATGCAGATGACACCACCCTTATGGCAGAAAGTGAAGAGGAGCTAAAAAGCCTCTTGATGAAAGTGAAAGAGGAGAGCCACCAGAGTAGCCCAAATTAATTTATAAATATAGTAATTCTTAAATTCTAATTTTTAATATTAGTTGTAATTTATTTTTAAATGAAATCACAAATACAAATTCATTTTTCAACACTAGATAAAAGATACCTAACCAATCATCATAGTACTTATAATACTCAACATATACAAATTATCCTCACAAACATAAAATGTAAATATCACAATTTTGCTTTATTATGTCTCTATACCTAGTTCTAAATCTTATGGGTTGAAGATTATGTTGAAAATAGGGAGTGAAAGGCTTTGGGGTTTCCTCCAGAGTATTAGGAGGAGGTTTAACACAAAACAGGATGAAGGATCCACCTGGCAGCTGCCACCCAGGAAACAGATGGAGATGGGCAGGTGTATTTATGAAGAGGAAAGACCTTGACCATTCCAAGAAATGGTCACATCTATCTGTGGACAGTTAGGAAATATTAATGGTAAAATATTAACATTTGTAAAAAATAGCCATTATCTTATCAGAATTTTCTAAAAGTGCTTTCAGGTCAACATTTATTGAAAAGCATCACAGTTTATTCAATTAACATTTCAAAAGTCCTGAGATATATTTAGGTCTTAAAGACTAAAATGTCATTTCTTCATATTCACAATTCTATAAAATTCTGAGTGTATTAGATTAAATAAGGTAGAAATATTAAGTGCCTTTCCTTCAAGATTTTTATGAAAGTGAAGAAATTTGCTTCGAAAGTATACAAAATTAAAAAAAATTTTCAAAATCAATTTTGTTACAATAAATTTCAAATAAGCTGTGGGTGGCCAGAGAAGATTTTCCATTGCTTTAGACTTTTGTGGGTTTTTTTAAAGATAATTTCTTAATTTTAGAAATCCTATGTTTATCATATTTTCTACTTTAATAAAGGCTACAAATAATGATGATAGTTGGTAAATGCAGATTATTTTAAAACTTTTATCAGATAGGTCTCTTTTTTAAAAAAAAAAAAAGATACTAGCAAAATTAAACATACCATCTTCTCAATTCTCAGAGGTTTTCAAAGTAATCAGTGAAAGCCTCACATTTTAGTTACTTTTAAATTAACTTAACAATACAATGGAAAATATAGAGAAGGAACTAATTGATTTGACCAGCTAAAGAGTCATATACTCTATCAGCTCTAAATTAGAGAGTGGTTTTAACTTTGTCCCACTAGATGAATTCAGTCATAATTGTCATTACTCTTTATAGAAGCAAGTAAATATAATTATTGCTTCTTTTGCCATTGAAATATGTCAAAATTCTTGGGTCACAATGTAAAATCCCAACAACTTTATTATACTGAAGTCATTTATACAATTTTAAATCATCGTAGCTGCTCTCAGGAAACATACATTTGAAACATAATCAGGATATAAAAGGGAAGTGTCAATTTTCCTTAAAGGAAAGGATGAGCATATCATGGAGATATCACAAAACCGACAAAAAGCATACCCTCCCGAGATGACCTGTGGACAATACACACAAAATGAAATAACTTGTTACAAGGCTACTGTGAATAGAACCGAAAAGAATTTCTCAAAATATATATATATATATATTTATATATACGGTGTGTGCCTGCTCAGTTGTGTCAGACTCTGTGACCCTATGGACTGTAGCCCGCCAGGCTCCTCTGTCCATGGGATTCTCCAGGGAAGAATACTGGAGTGGGTTGCCATTTCCTTCTCCAATGTATATATATATAAATCTATGGATCTACAATATTTAAAACCAGACATCACCCTTATATATGGTAAAAAGTATCACAAAATAGTCCAGGGATCAGTCTCAAACCTGGGAGCATATCAGGATGTAAGACCCCACAGAAGGGCAGCAGCCCATCCATTCCCTCACCCCATCACACAAACTGCTAATTGGGGCTGAGGAAAGTCCCCGAGAGCAGGCCCTGCTGTATTTCATTTTTTAAAAGTCTTCATTATGTCTTCAGAAACAGCCTCCCAGTAAAACATATAGCCCATTCATTCCAAACATTTCCTCCTAAACCTATTTTTTTTTAAGTAAAAAGTAGAATTGTCTCTGCAATACCAATGAGAACAACAACTCCCACTGCTCATTGTTTCAAACCTCCAAAAATAAGTCCAGTCAATGAAATGCATCAGACAAGGCTATAGTATGTATTTGTATTAAAACCCAGCACAGAGATTCCAAGTAAATGACATTTAATTATGGCAGTCCTGGAAACACTAGCAATAATAGCCATAGAGTTATAATATATTTACCTGCCACTTAGAACTTTCATGTATTATTTACATTCATGATAAAATTTTAAAATAGTAAATTAGCATGCAAAGTCAAATGTTAAATCAATCATGGGCAATTTTGCCTATTCTTGCCAGAGAAAATTCTGAAAAAGGTACCATGTAACTGATGTCCAACTTTCTTTCACAATATTTTCAGTGCCCTAATGGAACTCTTTGGGAACCAGATGACCACAGGGAAAAGAATGGAAATAGTTTGCATTACAGACTACTGGTCATTTTCTTGGTTCACAGTTTCAGAATTGAGATGGAGCCAGAAGTTATGTGGTCTGACCATTTGTCAGGGCCTCAGTATCATTTATCTCATTGAAAATAATTATGAGTTGTTCAACATTAAAGCAGACTGAGAATTAATAGAGGTGTTAAGTGTTTGGAAAACAGGAAAGTACAATACAAGTGGGTTCTGTCAATCACCCTGGTATGTGGAGCATTCATGTCTTCACTCCCATTAAAATCTCAGACTAAAATGCCTGGGAGAGGGCAAAATTTCAAAAATGCACCTCTTCTAGCTTTTCAGACAGCCATTTTCAAGATATATGTATATACTTATATACATATTAAACACATTACATATTCGTTATGCCACATTTAAAACAAATGTAAGTTAGGGACAAGAAGATACAATTTAAAAATTTAAAAGCCTCTATGTGTGTATAACTGATTCACTTTGCTGGACACCTGAAACTAGCACAACATTGTAAATCAGCTACACTCCAATAAATTTAAAAAAAAATCAGATTAGAATTAAAAGCCTATATAGAGAAAATTTCCACTAGAAATGGAACATTAATACCAGAATGGACACAGCAAATTAAAAGTATCGAATATGCACAGACACACACACTTGGCCAGAGGTGAAATATTACTCCCAATGGGGTGCCCCCATGGTTATTATTGATCCACTGGGGCATAATTTCAGAAGAAAGAGGTAAGAAGACCAGCCCAACTCCAGACCGACGGCAGCTTGAACCCTGCATCGCGTTTATGAACACCTGCGACTGCTATCACATGCCCTTCCATTGGAAACTTTCTGCTAAATCTGTAAAATTATTTCACCGTGGCCCCATGCTTGGTCCAGCCGAGCTGACACCTTTGATCTGGGTCCACAGGGAGCATTTATTCATGTGGGCGGCAGCAACAGCTGTAAATACAGCGCTAATGCTATCAGGGTATTGAATTTCCCTTTCTTCTCCAACTGAAATCTGTGTTTCTCTGTACTCCACTCCCCATTGATAATACTTGTAAGTTTCTGAAGTTTCAGGATAATCTGTCAAAGGTAGTTGCTTAAAAACTGTGACCATCAAGTTCTATAAGAACCACGACAGAAACCATTTACTCCTTTCTCTTTGGTAAAGGGAGCTGGCTGCAGCTAATAAATCCCAGCTCTCAAATTTCTGGTCTTCTGTCCCTGCCCAGTAGCTGCAGCTCATAGTTGCTCATAGTCTATAATTGGCGAAGCATGAAGTGAGGGAAAAGGTGAGCCTGACCCCATGCATGCCATGTTTATCCCTCTTAGACAGAAAAAAGATAAAGAGAAAGGACCCTAAAGTAGAAAGTGGATGACTGTGTCCATGTAGAGCAGGAGGAAGATTTCCATAAGACCAATGTCCATGGTCCAACGCTGTACTTTCTAATAAATTCCCTTTTACATCCTAATTGTTTTTCCCCTCCACCATCTTCCATCTTCAAAGTCAAATTTCATCAACTTCTTGCAGTACCTTGCTCCTGGCAACCCGCAGCTCAGCTCTTGGAGCTTCAAAACTAGATTACACAAGAGGCTTCTTACCAGGTTGTTGAGCTTCCCAGGTGGCCGTAGAGGTAAAGAACCCACCTGCCAATGCAGGAGACAGAAGAGATGCAAGTTCAGTCCCTGGGTGGGGAAGATTACCTGGAGGAGGGCATGGCAATCCACTCCAGTGTTCTTGCCTGGAGAATCCCATGGACAGAGGAGACTGTTGGGCTATGGTCCATAGGGTAGAAAAGAGGTGGACATGACTGAAGTGCCTTAGCATGCACACACACTCTTACCAAGTTATGTGCCTTCCTTCCTTCCTCTCCTGTCCACCTATCTCGTAGTGGAAGAAAGGTTTTTGTACTATTTCACTGTTCAAAACTTCTAATTGAATGAGTACCTCTGCCCTCAAAACACAGATCTTACCTGTGGGAAAGCAAAGAGGGATTTTAGGGTCTTGATTTGAATTTCTGTCCAGGATTCCTAGACTGGAGGAGACTAGACTTCTTGCCCTTGTCCATCTCCTCCATCTTTGGGCAGCCATGCTCTCAAAGTGCCTCCACAAACCACCTCAGAGCTTCTTAGATGAGAAGACTGTTGGGGCTGAATCAGGATCTCCATCTTTAACATCACCCCCTAAGCATAGGAGAGATTGAGAAGCACTGTGTTAGGGAAAAGAGTGCTCATTTCCTTGCTAATCCTGGGCCACTGTTCTGCTGGCTTCTGGATGGCTTCGTTGCCCTCCAGCCTGACACTTTTATTTTGTGAATTGATTGTCCAGAATCACCCACTTGGTGACTTTCACCAAATTCACTTTTCATCTCTATCCTTGGCCTGCTGCTGCTGCTGAGTTGCTTCAGTCGTGTCCGACTCTGTGCAACCCCATGGACTGCAGCCCACCAGGCTCCTCCATCCATGGGATTTTCCAGGCAAGAGTACTGGAGTGGGGTGCCATTGCCTTCTCCGAATCCTTGGCCAGAAACCACCAATTTCACATATCACATACTGTGGATGAATGTGAAAACTGTTTATATGAGGCACTTAATTAAATAAAAATAGGAGAGATTGTTTTCAACAAAAAATAATGAAATTTATTTAAGACAGAGGGTCTTAGAAGAGTACTGTGGAGTGTGTCTGGGCAAAGGCAGGATCTTCTGAGCAACAGAGAGAAAGACAGATGGGTATTACTAATATTGCTAAGTTACTGCTCTCCACAGGACTCTAGTTACCACTGTTTCTGCTCTTACTTTTTTTCCTTGACAGACATATCTGTAGGAAGGAGCTTATTTTCATCCTCCTGTACCCAATGATGTTCTGAGCCCTCCTGACATGTTACCTAAAGCAACCCACCAATGCAGACCCACAACCCCAGAGCTGATACAGGCCCAATCTGCTGTGACTATCAGAGGCAATACAATTAGACTCCATCTTCTGTTCCTGGGCATAAATACCACCATCATCCCAATTCTAGACTTTTCGTTGTGACTGAAATTCCCTTTCTGAGCTTTTCTTAAAATCTTTCACATAGTTTAAAGCCCACAATCAGGAGATCTCTGTAAGCAACTGTCAGAGGGAAAATCTTTTCGTTTTAGTCCTGGAATTTTTGTTGTTCAGTTCCCAAGTCATGTTTGACTCTTTGTGACCCCGTGGACTGCAGTATGTCAGGCCTCCCTGCCCCTCACCATCTCCCAGAGTTTGGCCAAGTTCATATCCGTTGAATCAGTGATGCCATCCAACCTACTTATCCTCTATCATCCTACTTCTGCCTTCAATCTTTCCCAGCATCAGGATCTTTTCCAGCGAGTCAGCTGTTGGACTACTTCTAAATATGATTTGGGATATTTATCACATTTTCCTTGAAAAGTAGACACATCCATTCTAGACCCTAGAATGTGTGCATCTATTAGGTTCTGTTTGTTCATTTGCTTGCTTTTTGCTTAGAGACCATGCATACATTTGTGTGTTCAATCACTAAGTTGTGTCTGACTCTTGGTGACCTTATGGACTGTAGCCCACCAGGCTCCTCTGTCCATGGGGTTTTCCAGGCAAGAATACTAGACTGGATTGCTATTTCCTCCTCCAGGGGATCTGCCCAACCCAGGGACTGAACCAGCGTCTCCTGCATCTCTTGTGTTGGCAGGTGAATTCTTTACCGTTGAACAACATGGGAGGCCTTACAGACCACGTCTTATACCAATTTTTAATCCCTCAGAGCTGATGGTAATGAAATTTGATCTTCAGTTATTGTTCAAAAGCTATTAGTTGTATGAGAAAGCAATCTGAACCCTGATATTTCCTAAATCACCTACGTTTTCTTGTCTTTTCCAATTGAATGAAAGCATTGTGTTGGAAAGTCACTGCCCTCTATTCCAGAAACTGTTCATTAAACTTCTGAAAATCTCTAGGTACCACATATTCCCTGTAGAGAAAATATACACATGCAGTTCCTTTTCATAGTAATTCTGACTTTAAATTTCAAGGTCTTAATCCTAACATTACATTTGGGAGATGAACAATATCCTATTAATTTGGAGTTTAATATTTGGGCATTTACCAAGTTCTACAAGGTAATTTTACATCCTGCCCCAACTATCTTTTATGACCAGAGTAAATTCTCAGCCTTGATGGAAAACCAAGAAGTTGGTGAAGGGCTCAGTGATGACGTTCACTCAGCAAAGAAGTGTATTGTTCTTTGTCTCCCACTGAATACACTGGCTTCTTCTGCCACCTCAGAAATCACCAAGTTGTGCAGAGGTCAGTTATGGCAAATGTGCATTTCAAAGTTTGTGAAAACATTTCCCCTTGCTAATTTTCATATAACAGATTTAGACATTGTAATCTGCCAATAAGAATTATATTAATAAACTCTATAGACTATTCTTAAATTTTATATTAACCAGAAACCTTAAAAAAAAAACAGAAATCAACTGCATCAATAATAACTTAAAAGAGGGCATTCAATGTGTTATATGCTTCTACCAAAAAAAAAAAAAGTGTGTGAATTTCAAAGCCATATGTGCTTCAATGATGGCTCAGATAGTAAAGAAACTGCCTGCAATGTAGGAGACCTGGGTCTGATGATGCCTGGGTTGGGAAGATACCTTGGAAGAGGGAATGGCTACCCACTCCAGTATTCTTGCCTGGAGAATTCCATGGACAGAGGAGCCTGGCAGCTAAAGTCCATGGGGTCCCAAGGTGCTGGACATGACCAAGCAACTAACACTTTCACTTTAAAAACCATACACATCAAGGCAGACAGAAAGATCTCAAGTCTTATTATGACAGAAATTAAATAGAATGAAGATAAATATACACTCATTTCAGGAAAATTTTATAAGGTAGAAAATGCAAAACATGAATCATGAGGCAAGCTTCTGTTATGTTATGGCTACAAATAATTAAAGTTCAACCACAAAGAAAGAGAAGGATGACTTCCCCCTATTCCTTCCCTCAATCCTAAATCTCTTGCATATTTGCATGTTCACTGATGTAATTTTCCTTTAATATTATGAAATTAAATTTTTTCTATTTAAAATAATTTAACCTACAGTAAGTTTTCTGAATGATACTATTTTGAGAAAGAACAGGTCCTTACTGACTTGCTGAAATTATCAATCTTTCACTTGCCAACAATGTAAAAATTAGCTTCTAATGTAACTTCTAAGGAAAAAGAAGAATCTAATTATAGACAACCCACAGAAAATGTCCTAAAAGCAGTGCTTAAATACAGTACTCGAAATCAAAGTGGAATCGTCCAGGTAATCTTACATATTCTAAAATGAGAGTCTTTCTGAATAACAGAGACTTCATTATATGTGTTAGACTTTTATAGGAGCAAAAATGAAGATAAATTTTATTCAATTCATTCTCTTCTTAGGCAGGATGCTCCCTCATACTTACTAAGGAAAGAACATCAAGGCAAAGATAGAAATATCTTTTAACCTCAAAAATGGTCCCTCTTCTGCACTAAATGAGGAAGAAAGGACAAATTTCCATCTTATTTTTTTTTATAAAACTTTCAATTAAATTTTTAGTTTTCGCAAACAACCCATTATGTAAAATTTAGAAAGCAGGAAACTAAAGCATATACCAACTCAGTTTGCTCTGCTCCAGGATGTGATGAATTTCCAAACACGAAAGAGTAGATGATAAAAAACCTGAAAAGTGGAGTTTCTGTTTCCCCACCTTCTACCACCCTCAGCAAGCTTAGATATTTATTTTTGTAATTTTCTTGTTGCTGATGGGGAAGGTATGTCCTTTTTCTTTTCCAAACTAAATAACTCCAACATGTGATTCAATAAGGGGCCCTCAGAACCATCCTTTACTCATCAAATTAAGAAATTGTGAAATAGGAAAAGGAAGTCATTTTGTTTAGATTGCAAACCCCCTGGTCAAGAGTGGCAACTAAATTTTTAAATTTTTTTTCTAGAAAAATCCTTAGAAGGAAGAAATTCCTGAAATGAGAATGCACTATGAATATGAGGATGCATTTCTTGAGTAAGAGATTTAACATTGACTTGCATAAGAGAAGCCATATATGAATGTGGTGGGTCACAAAATTAGGCATTAGTTTTATTTTCAACAATGTGTAAAACTATTATACAGACTGGAAAACACCAAATATTACACCAAATTATCCATCAAGCATTTCATTCTGACAAAAGTGAGGACTATTCTAATATGAGATCATCTCAGAACATTGGTTTTATCACCAAAGTAATTTTTTTAGTATAGAAAGATAAAAAACAATATTTACATTACCAGAAAAGGACATTAAATTCCTCATATACAATTTGTGTATAAAATATTAACAACTAGTTTATGTCATCTAACTTTATTTCCCACTGGACAAAAAGTTGGTGTTAACTTAGAATCACCTAGAGTTTGGAGGGAAAAGTCCATATACCCAAGCCTTACCTCGACCCAACTAAGTCATACTCTCCAGAACATGAGGAATTTTCTAAGCTCTCCAAGTGATTCTGAAGTTCTCCAAAGTTATAGAACCACTACAGTTGTACAAACTATTGATTAAGATGATGTACTTTGGGCGTGTTCATGGGTAGGGGGTGAAAAAGAAATATGTGTTTTAGTTTTAATTGTTTTTAGAAAATAAGCAGAACTTCCTTTTTTCAGTAACGCTTTAATATATAGTGTCTTAAAAACTGGATGTCAAACATCTTGGTGTTTTAAAACAGAGAAAATGCCAGTCAATAAAAAAGAATGCCTTTTATTTCAGTTTGAGTTGGGCATGCTCAGAATTTAAAACTAAAACTTCCTGATCATTATTAAATTAAAAAAAAAAAAAGAACAGTAAGACATTAAGTCAATTTAGTCAGACAAAACAGGAACTGTAGCTGTTATGTGAGTAGCTAAGAGGATGTGGGCCTCACATACCAGCTCAGGATCCCCATGCAAAGCAAGTTTATAGCACATAATTATCATTACAGCACTGTATTACTTAGTGACACATATGGTATTACCAGAAAGAATTTACTAAAATTCTGAGTCTGAAATTTAAGCCACAGATATGTACTTGATAATAACATTTTGTTTTCATATGGGGAGCTGTTTAAAAAAAAGGGCATGGATTATGCTATGAATTTTGGAGAAGTCAAATTAACATGAATTCATGTGAAAAACAAAGTTTTAAAGTTTGGATGAACCAAGAAAAAAATATGTCTAGTGGAAGAAGAAAATTCATGCTTTAATTTTATGAAAACTGAGTTGATGAGAGAAAATGGTTTTACATCTTAAATAACGTGGTCTGTCCACCTCTAAAAGCACACGAATTTAGACAGTGGGGAAAGGAGTCTTTGAAACTGCTAATAAAGAATCTATTTTTAAATCACATTAATTTATTTTAGAGTAATACTTAGATTATATCCTGCTCAAACTATCAAACTCCCTTGCCACTCTTCAAAATCTGTGGGTCTTGATTTAATACTGAAAACATTCTCCAAGTTACTCTGGTTTACAAATGACCTGAATGTTATCTCCATCTGTCTTAGATTGGAATCTGTGGAAATGGTCTGTGAGATCCAGAGGGGCATACAGAAATTTTACTAGGAAAGTTTTCAGAGAAACACCTATAATGAAGGGAGGAGGGCAGGCATGGAAGAAGGTAACAGTGAGTACAGACAGCTTTGACTGAGACCTCTGACAGATGTATCAGGAGCTATGCGGCTTCGGTGGTTGAGGCAAGGGGGTCCAGTTTGGTCTGCCCAGCAGCCAGCGGGCCAGGCACTGGAAGGCCTCCATCGCCAACCCTTCTCCCCAAGGAGAGTGTAACTGGAAGTGAGGCAGCTCCACAGGGCTGAGCAGAAAGACTCGGTTGTAAGAAACCAGCAGCTGATACAGCAGTGAGTGCATTAGTCCTGAGCATGGGTCTGAAACCAAGATACCTCCATAATGCTGAAGAATGAAAGAGAGGAAAAAAAAAGGAAAGAAAGAGAAAGAATGAGAGAGAAAGGGGGATGGAGGGTGGGAGGAAGGAAGGAAGCAAGGACAGTCGGGGGAGAAAGAGAAGAAAAGAGAAAAGAAAGATGGGAATGAGAGGAAGAAAAGGGAAGGAAAGAAATAGGTGAAGGAAAGCCAGGGAAGAGGGGAGGGAAAGGGGAAGAACAAATCTGGGCAGAGCATGATGGTATGACTGCTCCTTATAATCCACCCTGCACCACTCAGACCACTTCTTGGAGGGAATTAGAGTAAGCCTGCCCCCTGGGGAGGAACTTTGGCTCCTCTTCGGACAGAAGAAGCAACGACAGCCCAGGAGCAACAGCTGCTTCTCAGGTCCCACCTGTTACCTTTCAGCCCTCTCTACTCCACCAGGCACTCTGAATGTCCCTCCTGTCGGGCTGGCATTTCAGTTGTTCTGCTTGGAGAGGTGACCTAGATCCTCACTCCCAGTGGACCTGAGCCCCTCCCCAGGTCATGGCGGCTCTGTTGTCCATTTATCCCCAAAGTGGACCCAAAACCCCAAAGGAGGACTGCTTGGCAGCAAGTATCCTCCACGCATCACGTGTCACAGTGGCTCATTTAGTCTGATCTGAGCACAGCTCTCAGGACCAGAGCTTGCAGCCTATGCACCTTTATAGGTACATCCCTTTGTCTTTTCCCAAAACCTCCTCAACCAGTTCTTCCAAATTTCCCTGTTTGATCAGCTTCAACCCTCACGAGTCTATGGACATTCTTACTTTGTCTCGCTTTTCTATTTGCACACAGTCGATAACTAAGGGCACCTCCCAGAACCCTGCCCAGTGGGAGCACTTGCCCTCACCATGCTTTTCAGGGCCATCCTGAATGGGACTGTTGGGAGCTGCATCTTTAGCCATCACTAGCAAACTGAGCAAACTGATGAGTGAACCAACCCAGCCTCTTCCTCCGCTATCAGATGGGCGTAAGGAACCTCAATTCCCACAGGAAGTCAGAGGGGAGGGGTGACAGATGGGATGGTAAGGGGCTTTGCACCACCTGCTGGCATAGCTAACCTGGACCATCTGGTCCTGCCTGTGTCCAGGGCTTGCAGCATCACTTCCATCTGGCAGCAGATCCCTGCCAGGCTTGCCCGATCCTGGCTTGGTGGTTCAGCAGACATTAGCTCAGGCCACATGAGGCTGGCCACTTGGTGTTCTGTGGTCCATTCTCTACAAGGGACCAATGGTGTTCCAGTTGCTGTTTTCTGAATGATGTATCATTCATTAACGCTTTGTCTGGGTCATTTTCCGACCTCTTTCCTACCTGGGCCCTAGTGGAGCTGGCAGCCTTCCACCCAACCAGTATATCAGTTAGAAGAGACTTTCCAAAGGTGGACCATACTGCCTCCAGTATCTGAAAAACCTTTATTAAGAGTTATATTTGTTACTGGTGGGAGGTGAACTATGCCAGAGTTGGTCCTTCACTTCGGAAGGGGTGTCCTGAATTCCTTAGGCCACTAACCCCCCTAAACACCTGGTTGATGTGGTGGCCCCTTAACCTTCATGAGCATCATCTTCCACCCTACAGGATGCATGTGTCTTAGCACAGCGTACACACTTTGTGCTCATCTGGCCCTGTTACCTGTAGTCTTCAATACATCAGAGCAGTGTGACAATATGACATTCCACAAAGTATCCTGTCCAGGCCCCCTTTGGACTGTACTACTAGGACATTCAGTAGGAGATATAAATAGGGCCACACAGTAAACATTTGACCCTAATAAGTGCAAACAATTTCTAATACTCTTTTCTGAGACAGAAAGGAAGACATCCATCCGATCAATGACAGTGTATTGGAGGGCAGAATTTCTGTTCATCTCTACCAGTAAAGGTCCCTCACTCAGCGTAGCAACTATAATGAAGGCTCTTGTTTGATTAAGTTTGTAGAATTCTGCTGACATCCACCATATTTCTGTAAAGACCAGACCGGTTAACTTAATGGGAATATGATAGGGACCACCTCGGATTCTGTGAGCAGAACACTCATACCAAGACACAGGACCGATTTCCAGTCTTGGGCAGAAGGGGCAGTTTCAGTGGCTTCTAATGCCCACTACAGTCGCCCTTACCCCAAGGATCAAGAACCAACCGAGGCTTCTGTCAGCTACCAAGATTGCCCACTGTGATCCCATTTACTTCCTGGCCTCTGTCTGTCACCACACTCCTAGGAGGATTGCAATGATACGGGGAGGTCTCTGGCTAGTAATATCAATCTAGACCCTTGGGGAAGGATCTCTGAAGGTCAGAGCATCTCTGTCTTCCCATCATACACTTACGTTAGTTAATGTTCCCAATTCACTTCAGAGAAGAACTAGGAATTACCACTGAGTACAGAGGAACCAGAGATCAAATTGCCAACATCCGCTGGATCATGGAAAAAGCAAGAGAGTTCCAGAAAAACATCTACTTCTGCTTTATCGACTATGCCAAAGCCTTTGACTGTGTGGATCACAATAAACTGTGGAAAATTCTGAAAGAGATGGGAATACCAGACCACCTAACCTGCCTCTTGAGAAATCTGTATGCAGGTCAGGAAGCAACAGTTAGGACTGGACATGGAACAACAGACTGGTTCCAAATAGGAAAAGGAGTGCGTCAAGGCTGTATATTGTCACCCTGCTTATTTAACTTATATGCAGAGTACATCATGAGAAACGCTGGACTGGAAGAAACACAAGCTGGAATCAAGATTGCCGGGAGAAATATCAATAACCTCAGATATGCAGATGACACCACCCTTATGGCAGAAAGTGAAGAGGAGCTAAAAGGCCTCTTGATGAAAGTGAAAGAGGAGAGTGAAAAAGTTGGCTTAAAGCTCAACATTCAGAAAACGAAGATCATGGCATCTGGTCCCATCACTTCATGGGAAATAGATGGGGAAACAGTGGAAACAGTGCCAGACTTTTTTTTTTTGGGCTCCAAAATCACTGCTGATGGTGACTGCAGCCATGAAATTAGAAGACGCTTACTCCTTGGAAGAAAAGTTATGTCCAACCTAGATAGCATTTTCAAAAGCAGAGACATTACTTTGCCGACTAAGGTCCGTCTAGTCAAGGCTATGGTTTTTCCTGTGGTCATGTATGGATGTGAGAGTTGGACTGTGAAGAAGGCTGATCGCCGAAAAATTGATGCTTTTGAAGTGTGGTGTTGGAGAAGACTCTTGAGGGTCCCTTGGACTGCAAGGAGATCCAACCAGTCCATTCTGAAGGAGATCAACCCTGGGATTTCTTTGGAAGGAATGATGCTAAAGCTGAAACTCCAGTACTTTGGCCACCTCATGCAAAGAGCTGACTCATTGGAAAAGACTCTGATGCTGGGAGGGATTGGGGGCAGGAGGAGAAGGGGACGACCGAGGATGAGATGGCTGGATGGCATCATTGACTCAATGGATGTGAGTCTGAGTGATCTCCGAGAGATGGCGATGAACAGGGAGGCCTGGCGTGCTGCGATTCATGGGGTCGCAAAGAGTCGGACACGACTGAGCGACTGAACTGAACTGACCCTTGCTGCTGAGTTCTATTCTCCCGAGAATCTTGTTTCTCCCTCAGTGACCTGTTCAAGGTATGAGGAGTGGTGCAGGGCCAGGAACTGGGTAAGGAACCGTGACTTTTTACTGAGGCATCACCTTCGGTTTCCTGCTGATCCATCCTTGATTATTTTTCATTGTATATATTCAGAAGTACCCTTATTGGCTGCTTTTCACTCTTGTCTCTAGGAGGACTGACCGTATACCTGTCTAAAGTTTGAGCCCCCTTGACTGTCCCCTCAACTTTGCAATGGATTGTAGTCATCATACATACCTTGCACCACTGTGTGAACTTTATGATCATTTGGAAGCTTATTATTAGTTTTGATGGAAAGGTTGTATGCCAGCACATTCTATTATTGGTCAGCTGAAGACAGACATCACTGAACTTCTAATGATGCTGACGTCATTCTGCAGCAGATTTATTTGTTAAAAACTGTATCCAAGGAGTCTGGGTGCCAATGATACTTCTAGTTTGAAGCAGAATAATATAACCTGTGGAGAAAAAAACTCATTGCTCAATATCTGAGAGTTCACAGCCACATTATCTTCCAACCCTAATTATGTGAAATGCAGGTATATTTCCATTGCTGAAACTGCCACAGAACTTCACAGAGAATCATTTTCTCCAACTGAATTTCTTAAAATTCTCAGATGCACTGGAAATTTAGTAAGCCACACAGAATTTGCATTAAGGGAAGAAACAAGATTTTATGGTGAGAGCTGAGACAGTCCTGAAATGAATACACATATGCAAAGAACAATAATGCCACCAAGCATCACAGCTTGTGAATGAAATGAAATGAGGCATTTTTCTTGGGCCATGCAATTGGGGCATCACAGAAAGTAGAAACCAACGAGGTTATTTAGGTCATCCTTTTTACCATGGAAACTGCTATTAGATCGTTCCAGGTGGGCTATGATCCCTAGTGTTTTCCCAAATTTCAAGTGCACACATGAGCACTAGAGTGGATTGTCTGGTGAAGGCCACTGAACTCTGAAGTTTCATCTTGGAATGCGGGGCCTGAAATTAATCAGCTAGGAAGAAGCCAAGGAACTTGTATTAAAGAGTTACTTTATATTAATTCCAAATTACTCTGGTGAAAATATGGGTAGAAAAAAATATTAGAAGCATCTTTGATAAGTATTTTCTTTTAGAATCATGTCTGCTTATTTTTCACTCAGAATTTTTAGGAAAACGAATATTAGAGTTAGGCAGATAATCTAATAAACTTCATTTTACACATGAAATATCTGGGGCCTTAAGGTCTGCCTTAAATCAGATGTGTCTCATGCAGATATTTCATTATTTCCAGTGAGATACACAATTGGAAGCTTTCTTTCTCAAATACATGTAAAATTGACATTCTGACAAGATGGTAAATGGCTGTATTATGCTGTATCATGTTTTAATGGTTTCTCAGACATCCCAAGAAACCATGTCACAATTTTTTTTTATTTCAGAATGTATTAATAATTCAATGTCAGCCTAATTAAGGAATACTTACTCTTAAGTCAAGAGTAAGGAAAATGGGGTCCTATATTTTAGAAACTATGTTTTTAGAAAATAATGGTTCCTTGATAAAAATTTAAGATCAAATGTTAAAGGACAAAAAAAAAAAAATGTTAAAGGACAGAATGTTAGAATCTTGCCACTAACTATATAACCTCAATTACATTTCAGTCTTCTATTCTATTCACTTATAACTGTGAATAACTTTCAATTCTCTAAGAAGCAAAAGTAAAGCAATTCCTTTTGGTCTTAGAAAAAATAATGTTCTATATTAGCCTATTTTCTGAAATGTTCTTTTAAAAAATACTTGATATCAATTGCATTATGTCAAAATTTACTTCTTTGGAAATATTTCAGAATTGATAGTTCCTGAATTGGTTTTTAAAGTTTCTCAATAACAAAAGAGTATAAGAACCCACCAACCTAATTCCACATGCTCTGTCCTTTAGATTTGGAGTTCTTCTATAAATTACAGGACAAAAATTCACAATAATCAGTTTCAAATGAAAGAATAGAAACACTTTAAAATGAAAGAAGACAAACTAAATCTCCAGTTGTCATCTTCAAGGGATTTAAATCCAGATTGACTTTATTTGATACTTTGACCTCAATTTACTTACTTATTTTAACCCTGCTATCTCTTTATCACGCAATGCCAGCTTTTTTTCCACAAATTTTTAAATTTTTAGTATAATTTATTTTTAAAATTTATTTATTTATTTTAATGGGAGGATAATTACTTTACAATATTGTGATGGTTTTTCCCATACATCAACATGAATAACCACAGGTATACAGGTGTACCCCCCAACCTGAACCCTCCTCCCATTTCCCTCCCTATCCTATGCCTCTGGGTTGTCCCAGAGCACTGGCTTTGGGTACCCGCTTCATGCATCAAACTTGCACTGTTGACCTCAATTTAGATTCAAATTTTATTTGTATTCTTTTGATAACTCAGTAGCTACAGAGTCCTGGGACAAGAAACACAGGTACTCATTGCCCCTATATTAACTGATAGCATTAAGATCCACACAAGTTTGTTCTTTGAAGCATCAGTAAATGTATGTGTGTTTGCTGATATTGTAAAGTAAAATAAAGTAAATATTAAATTAAAAAAAAAAAAAGTGATTCTGAAACCAGAGGCCTTAGGTTCTGACATGCTGATAAACAGAAATAACAATCCAGGTACTAATAACATTTTTTTTTTAATGTAAAGGTGAATACTCACTGAATGCTAACTAATTCTTGTGGGAATCTAAATACTAAAGACAAAAGCTGGTTCCAAAAACAAACAAACCTCTAAAACTGGTTGATCAGAAAATGGATTCATGGCTTCAAAGCATTAGCAGCAAATTCATTCATTGGAAGCAACAGTCTGTTATGTAGGAGCCAGAGAAAAGGATGAAAGACAGAAAACACAGCTCCATCTACACTGTCAGTTAAAAGGGACATGAAGGAAATGAGATTCTCATGATTGAAAACATTTCCAAACTTTCTTCAATTCTTGTTTTGTTTCTTTAATAATATTAATTTTTAAATTTATTTTATATTGGAGTATAGTTTATTTGCAATGTTGTATTAATTTCAGATGTATAACAAAGTGTTAACAAGGTGTTGTAAACATATATAAGTGTGTGTATATATATTGTTTTTCAGATTCTTTTCCATATATGTCATTAGAGAGTATTGAGTAGAGCTCCTTGCTCTATAGAAGTTCCTGTTGTTTATCTATTTTTCATATAGTAGCGTGTGTGTGTTAATTCCAAACTCCTAATCCTTTCTCTAATAATATTGATTTTTTTAAGAGATCTTCTGGGACTCATTATTCATGAGGTAATTGTTTCTCTGATATTTTCAAAGTCTCCTTTCCTATAAAAAGCCAAGAAAATAGACAACAAAGGAGAGGAGAGATCTGGTAGACCAGTGTGTGGCCTGGGAGATGGAGGCTACGCCCATATCCTGGAAAGAGCTCAGACCTCAACTGTGATGCTTCAGACCCTGGAGGAAGTTGCAGGGTAAGGGTCATGGCCACCATCAGTGACTGCCATCCTCTGTCACCTAAACAAAGACAAGGAAGGGAGGTGGGCATGACCTTTAGTAGAGTGGCGGTCTCATGGAATAACCCAGCAAGCATTCCTGAGGGCTCAGGCTGGCACACACACTTCTGTGTTAAAAGTGTTAACATGTCTGATTTTCTCAACAGCCCTTAGAGGATTCAGAGATAGGGAGACAGCACTGCAGAGAGTTCACATAACACATCCAAGTGTTCCAGGGAGTGTAGATCAGAGACAGGATGTAAACTCCAGGTGGCAGGTCCTAGACCCACACTTTTGTACCTGTGTCAGCTTTAAAACTCCAGCACTACATCCCAGTCAAATATAGTATCGTAGCAAATGAAGGAACAGATAAGTAAATACTCAGTGAGTCAGTCCATCTGGTGTGTATAGCTGTGTATGTGTGTGTGTGAGTGTTCATACGCACATACATACGTATGTATACATATGTATCTGTATATATATATGTTCATTAGGGGTCCCCAGACTCTGCGATCTAATGTCTGATGATCTGAAGTGGAGCTGATGCAATAATAATAGAAATAAAGTGCACAATAAGTGTAATATGTTCAAATCATGCTGAAACCATCCCCCCTCCCTGGTCTGTAGAAAAAAATGTCTTCCTTGAAACCCATCATTGGTGCCAAAAACTTGGGGACTGCTGAGTAGGACAATAATTCTCAGTTATATTTCACAGTTATTGCCTCCTGAGTGAACATCTTCACTGCTTGAAGAGAGTAGACAAGTTTTCATAAAGCAGACAAGATTTCATAGTTTCTAACTCTAGTTTGCAAGAATCCTAAATTTAGTTTCTGTAATCTAACTTAATACTATATAAAATGCTTTTTAATCATTCCTCAGTTGACTTGGTGAGATTAAAAATCACTCCACAGCTCCAGGTGAAAAGTCAGTTCACTCTGAATTGAAATCTCAAGCATAACACATGTTGTGTTGTCTGCGTGACGCCATCATCCTTCCATCTGGTCTGTAGACACCGTTTTCAATAACTGTGGGTCTGCTTAAAGCATGGCTTCTTTGTGGTTTGAGGATGCTTTCCATTCTCTTGACACCTTTCAATTATGGGAAACTGTTGAGTTTCTCATCTGTGATCCCAGGAACCTCAGAGCCCCAGGGAGTTCTCGCAGGCCCCAGTCTTAGACCATGCAGGCTGCCACGCTCTGCTCTCTCACAGCTGGTACAGGGATGGCAGAGGCATCTTTGGGAGACCAGATCTCCACCCCCAGTTTGTTGCCTAGGCGTGAGATCTCAGGTCCACCCACAATATCTGCAGGACAAGTCTCCTTTGCCAACCTGGCAGAGCTGAGTAGCGAAGCGTCATGTTTTCTGAGACCACACCAACAGCAAAGCCTGCAGTGATTCCCTTTTCTCTTGTTCCCTCCTCCTCTCCCAGACAGTAAAATATTATCTCCTGAGGGAAGAAAATTTGTGTTGTGATTTGAATTACTTTTCAAATTTGTAGTTTGTGGGTAAACTTGTGTCCGATTCCATCATATTCTTAATCTCTTACAGCACAAAACTTTTTCTCTCAAAAGATGGTCTCTTCTGGGAGACCAAAACTACTTTGACAAATTTAATTCTGAACTTAGACTGTCCCTCTATAGCCCCAAGTTCAGTTATTTAAATGCCCTGTAACTCAGTTTCCTAACTCGTAGAGATGTAAGGAGGATTCGATGAACGAGACATGAAAGCATTTGAAACAGAGTAGATATATAAAAGTACTAACAATGACATTATTATTATTACTAATATTTCTATCATTGTTGTTACTTTTAATAGACAAAGACTAGGGGAAGAATTTCAGATGTCTAAAAAAAAAAAAATTGCAGAAAAGAACTGGCCAATACCTAATAGGTTTATACTGGCACAAAGTTATCCCCTTCACTCAGAGTAGCTTTGTGAAGAAGAAGGCTTCTTTAGTCTTAAGGGGAAAAAAAAGACAAATTTTAGGAGATTTACTGATGCTGTCCAAGCCACTAATATGGAGAAAGAAAAATACGAATTTAATTCCTAGACTTCAAAGTCACTTCTACTGTTGACTAAGTTATGAGTGGACAATGGAATAAACCTTCTAAACTGGAAAAGTGAAACCTGATTTTAAATTGAATTTGGTGAAATATTCGATTTTTTGAAAAAATATGTCCTGAGACTCTTGCTGTGTAGAGCTTTATGCTAGATGATATGGGTCATACTAAAACTGAGATGCATAACACTATTTCTTTATCATCTAGGAGTTTACAACATAAAGAGATAAACAGGTATATGCACAACTAATTACTTTGTAGCATATGAAACATTTTGAATAAATCCAATTTGCTGTGGGACCAGATGCTGAATTTCATGCTGATTTAGACAAGATCCAAAAGATTTCATGAAAGATATAATATTTGATGAGGACTTTAAAAAAATATATGCAAAAGAATGCTGGTAAATTTTTAACAAAATATAGATAGATATAATTCATTATATTTTTATATATAATATGTATAATTAATTTTATTATAAAAATTAATGATACAGATCTATTAACCCACAATTTGCGAATAATGGGCAATATTCTTTTGTAATTTCCATTTTGACATAAACTCACAAAATACTTGCATTGATTTTTGCTAAACTCTGTGCCTATAGATGACCAATATTGGCATTTAATAAATGAGTGTAATTGCAAATGCCCTACATTGTAACTTCAATAGCTTGTCAGTGGTGTTAGCAACTTAACAGAATCAGTAGTAGTTTTTCTATTTCTTCAATCTTTCATGCTCTTCACCATGTAAGAACCACTAAAATGACACATTTTTAAGCTTAATCCACATTATTGACATTCTTTTCAGTATTTTCTTAAATCTGGAGATAACCAATAAGGTGATCAAACTCTGATTTTTCATGCTTGTTGATTTCCATGGTCTGAACATTCTACCATGTCTGATTTCAAGCTATCATCTACATGAAGATGTTGAAAACAGAGTTAAAAAAAAGATTTATCTTTGTACAACATTATATTATAGACTTAAGTAGAATAAAAACACACAAAATGGGAAAATATTAGTAAAATAACTAGGTAAATAATGTTTTTAATATGTCTCATAAAATACTTGCAAATTTACCACTGGACTCCACCACCCTGGCTCCAAGGGGACTCTGGCACCTACTGGATATAATGTTTATAGAATATCTACATGCCTGGATCTTTACCTTAATTTATAGATGAAAAAGAGGGGATCAGAAAAGTAACTAGTCCAAGATCATTCAAAAATGAGATGGTGGAGATATGCTTTTCCTACATGATGCCATGAGCCAAATTGCTTTCATGTCTGTAATTTACAGAGAGTGGTCTAAATACAAGGCCTTTGGCTGCTCTAAGCAGAAACCCCATAGTCCAGGACTGTTCGGCCAGCACTGTGTCCGAAAGTGCACCAGAGTCAGCTTACTACAGTGCTTGTCATTGTGCTGTTGTTGTTTAGTCACTACGTTGTGTCCAACTCTTTTGCAAACTCATGGACTCCCTCCAGGTTCCTCTGTCCATGGTATTTCTCAGGCAAGAATACTGGAGATGGTAGCCATTTCCTTCTCCAGGGGATCTTCCTGACCGAGGGACTGAACCCGTGTCTCCTACTTGGAAGGCAAATTCTTTACCATTGAGCCATCTGGGAAGCCCACAGTGCTCCGTTACTCCCATTTTAAACACATGTGGCTAAGCAAGGCAGTGAATGTCAGGAAAGGATTTGAATCTGGGAGAACGGTAGTGTATCAGCGCGTGGATGGAAGGTGTGATGTCATAGCTGGCAGTGTGTAGACTGGTTGCCTGCAAGGTACTCCTCACTTTGAGGCGATCCACGTATTGGGCCACTCTGGTGTCCAGGCAGCAACTTTGCAATCCTTCAGTGCGATGGATTTATGGAGCCCCCCTGCCACTCTACACAGAGCTGAGACTGTGCCAGGGCATGGTTCCCTTGCCTGCGGGGAACCTACCCCACACAATGGTGGTTCGAGCACTAACCTAGACATGGGACATCCACACACTGTTTCATAGCTGCTTGCTAACAAGCCTGTGTGTCTGTGTGCCTGTTTTTGTGCCTGTGTGTGTGACTGTGTGTCTGTGTATGCTTGTGTATGCCTCTGTGTGTTCCTGTGTGTGTCTCTGTATGTGTCTGTATGCCTGTGTGTGTGCCTGTGTGTCTATGGGTAGTATCCTGTGTGTGCCTGTGTGTATGCATGTGTTTGTATACATGTGTGTGGGTGTTAAGTGTATGTGATAGGCAGCATTTGGTCTGAGACTTGTGTTCTTTAAAGTCTAGGCGTGGTGGGCAGTAACGTCTGACCCTCTTTGTCCTCATTGTTTCCTATGGCTGGTACTATCTCTGAAAAAGCACTCAGAACTTGGTCTAAACTGCTTCTTAATAGCAGGCTTTTGAATTTTGATCGGTAGTGAAAGAAGGAGGATTTCACAAAGAGGAAACCAATTCTTCCAGGGTTCAGAGGTGCTTGGGGGCAGCAAAGAAGAAGCCAGCGTGCTTCGGGGAAGCTGCCCATCCTTGTAGGAGAGCCTGTCACTGGTCCTGGGAGTCAAGATCACAGAAGGTCCGAGGGGGATTCTCCCAGCCCAGGCTAAATGCTCATTTGTAGCAAACCACTTAATTTAGTTCTTTTCAATGTGTGAAAGTATCTGCTGGCTTTTTTTTTTTTAAGAGGGAATTCCAGGTGTGTCTCCAAAAGTATTATTTTTCTCTAAGATCCTGGCCCCTGGAAGGTCACCCCATTCTTTCCCTTCTAACTCACCTGTCATTTTGCCTTTCAAAGAGAGTCCAGGCCAGGCCTGTGCTGTCAACCACTTGGAGCAGCTGCTGTTTTGTCTGCTCCACTGAGCTTCTCGGGTGTCAAAAAGGGTGACTTCTCCCTACAGCCTCAAGTGGGTGAATCTTAAGGGATCCTTTGTCCCGCACCCATTTGGATTTAATAACCAACCCCTTCCTTCTGCCCAAGGATCAAAAATCAGCAGGGCAGCTTTCACCTTTTCCTCTCTATTCAGACATTTTTACTTTCATCAGCAAATTTACTCCTCAGCGAAGTAAAGTTCCTTCTCTGAGAGCTTGCTGTGGAAAGAAGGTAGGAAGACTGTGATCAACTTTGAATGCTAAAGAGTTTGACCTGGACGCTGTGACAGCACAGACAGCTCTCCAGGGAAGTGAGGTAACCAAGCTGGATTTTAGAAACAATTAGGACATCAGCATGATGCCTGCTTTAGATAAATTAGAGGCAGAGTCAGGGTCAAGGGGCTGATTCAACAGGTCAGAGTGAAAGAGATAAGACCTGAGCCAGTGTCCTAACACTGCATATGGAAGGTAGGGCAAGTATTTCAGATACTGGAGTAGACAGTCAAGGGCTCCAGGATTGATTGGAAGGGGGAAATGATTGCAGTGGATGAACAATTCAGGGGTAAAAACAGGGAACAGAGGAGGGAGCTGGAGTCCATCACAGGATGTGGATAGCACGTGTGTGTAGAAGTGGCCAGTGATATACTGAAAAGGCAGATCTGATAAAAATAGGAACTGAACTGAATGGGAAGAAATTTAAATTAGTTAGTGAAGTAGTGTAATCCCCTTCAACAGAGAATATATTATTGGTGTCTTAGAAAGACTCTTAAAGCTCACCTAGTCCATCTTCAATATGTATGAAGCTAAATGAAACGTTTATAGGGACACAAGGGTGTGTGTAAGATAAAGGAGAAATGCATTTCTTACCATCAGAGTCACTTTTAGACTGAGAAGTCCACTAACAATAATATTGAGGATTGGAAAGTTTTTGCATCTTATTAATATTTTTGATATAAAACTTTGAACAAAATGAGCCTGTTAGGATTATAGCTTTAATTATCCTTGTTGTAAATGGAATCATCCCATTTCTCTGCTCAGAATTTATGAACTGTGCTCTGTCACCCACAGCATATCCCACCATCAGCCAGTCTGAATCCTCCTCCCATAAAGCCTTTTGAAGGGCTGCAGGAGATGCAGGCAAAAACCCTGTCTTCAAAGGATTAGCCCATCAAATAGGTTCTAAGGTCCTCACTTTTCCATCGGGTGGGTTGGTTATACTCAGATTCAAAATCATGTGTGAAAAAGAATTAGAAGGAGTAAAGGAGAGAAGAAAGCTGCATTTTGGAAAATAAGAGCAAAGAGGTAGGTGATATTGCTGAGCCACAGAAAAACAAGAGGGACTTAATTATCACAACTTAACGGAATTCCAGTTGAGCTGTTTTAAATCCTGAAAGATGATGCTGTGAAAGTGCTGCACTCAATATGCCAGCAAATTTGGAAAACTCAGTAGTGGCCACAGGACTGGTAAAGGTCAGTTTTCATTCCAATTCCAAAGAAAGGCAATGCAAAAGAATGCTCCAACTACCGCACAATTGCACTCATCTCACATGCTAGTAAAGTAATGCTCAAAATCCTCCAAGCCAGGCTTCAGCAATACGTGAACCGTGAACTCCCTGATGTTCAAGCTGGCTTTAGAAAAGGCAGAGGAACCAGAGATCAAATTGCCAACATCCGCTGGATCATGGAAAAAGCAAGAGAGTTGCAGAAAAACATCTACTTCTGCTTTATTGACTATGCCAAAGCCTTTGACTGTGTGGATCACAATAAACTGTGGAAAATTCTGAAATAGGATGAGATGGCTGGATGGCATCACTGACTCAATTGACGTGAGTCTGAGTGAACTCCGGGAGATGGTGGTGAACAGGGAGGCCTGGCGTGCTGCGATTCATGGGGTCGCAAAGAGTCGGACACGACTGAGCGACTGAACTGAACTGAACTGAAAGGAAAGACGGGCTCTATTATCTCAGGCAGAACCACCTCAGTCATCATCACCACTGGAGGTGCTCTGTTTTCCTAAGCAGCTGAAAGCAACTAAACATAGAAAGTTAGGAGGTTGAGGGTAGCAGAGTAAAAGTAGTATATAAAGAATGGATAAACAGCAAGGTCTTACTGTAGAGCACAGGGCGCTATGCTCAATGTCCTGCAATAAACCATAATGGAAAAGAAAATGAAAAAGAATATATATATACACACAAATAATTGAGTCACTTTGCTGTACAGCAGAAATTAACATAGTATTATAAATCAGCTATACTGTAACAAGGGCTTCCCTGGTGGCTCAGACAGCAACGAATCTGCCTGAAATTTGGGAGACCTAGGTTTGATCCCTGGGTTAGGAAGATCCCCTGGAGGAGGACATAGCAACCCCCTCCAAAATTCTTGCCTGGAGAATTCCATGGACAGAGAAGCCTGGTGGATGTAGTCCACGGAGTTGCAAAGAGTCAGATATGACTGAGCAACTAAGCAGATACTTCAACAAAGCAAATTAAAAAGATAAAGGACTCAAAAAATAGAAATTCAGCAATATTTAATCTGAGAAAATTTTAGTTTGGCAAATAATTTTGAAATAAATATATTTTAGTTTTGTGATGCCTTTGAGAAGCCACACATTATTAATCAGGAGAGGTAAAAAGTCAATGACCATAAACTAATGACAAATAAACAATGATTATTATCAATGAAGATTGATACTAATTAGTCAGCGATAGCTTTGTTGGTTTCAAATGCTGTTTTCTAACAAATCTTTAATCCTGAAAAATCTAACTCTAAATTCCACATAATTTATCTCCATATCACTTTGATTCTGAAACTACTTTGAAAAAAGAGGCCAGAGGAAGATGGATAAAGAATGCCCCTAAAATAATAAATTTGAGTGATAGAGATTCTGATAATCTCAACAAGTAGCGTCATATAAGTAATTTCCAGGAATGTACATATTTCTTCCACAAACTTTATCAAATTCATGTTTCTAAGACGATTATGGAGTTTGGGGTGCATGCAGCTCCACAATTTTTAAAGACATTAACTCTTTGTAGGGGGCAACATCCCCAACCCTAGTTGTGAAGCCAGGTTCCATCCCACAGCCTTTCCAGAAATTTCCCTCTGCTGACACAGGCAGGATGACTTCCTGGGGGTGGCCAGGAAGTGTGGCTCCACACAAGAGGAGATGAGCCTGCCTGGCACCTACAGGGTCTTCATGTGTCTGCTCTGAAGACCCATCTACATTTCAGGGCTTCCCCCAAGGTAGATGGGGATCTCCCTCTGCTCAGCCCTACTTCCTGCTCTTACCCTTAGAATTTGAACCCAAGAACTCTCCTCTGTAAACGTCCTGCATGTCCATATTTATTGTCAAGGACCGGACCTCTAATATCACTCAATCTAAAACATCTAGCAAATGAATATTTGCTGGTAGCATTACCCTGGCAGCAACATTTAATGTAATTTCCAAAAATGTTCATCAAAAAAAGAGTAGTTTAATAAGAAAATATCAGGCTTATTTATTTGAAATCATGAAATGGATAGAGAGAGTTATAGTTTTGACAAGATTAAGAAACCATCAGAAAGATGGTTAAGATAAGGATCAAAATTTAGAGTGCATATAAGATATCTTGAGAGTCCCTTAGACTGCAAGGAGATCCAACCAGTCCATTCTAAAGGAGATCAGCCCTGGGTGTTCTTTGGAAGGAATGATGCTAAAGCTGAAACTTCAATACTTTGGCCACCTCATGCAAAGAGTTGACTCGTTGGAAAAGACTCTGATGCTGGGAGGGATTGGGGGCAGGAGGAAAAGGGGACGACAGAGGATGTGATGGCTTGATGGCATCACTGACTCAATGGATGTGAGTTTGAGTGAACTGTGGGAGTTGGTGATGGAAAGGGAGGCCTGGCGTGATGCAATTCACGGGGTCGCAAAGAGTCAGACATGACTGAGTGACTGAACTGAACTGAACTGAAAATATCTTCATTTTTATAGTGAACATTCTTTTTAGAAAAGAATAAATTAGTTGTTTATTAAAAACAAAACCTTAATATTAAAGTATTCTTCAAAAATAACATTGCATAAAAAAGAAGATGTTAGTTGTTCAGTCATGTCTGATTCTTTGAGACCCCATGAATTCTGTAGCCCACCAGGCTCTTCTGTCCATGGAATTCTCCAGGCAAGAGTACTAGACTGGGTAGCCATTATCTTCTCCAGATGATCTTCCCAACCCAGGGATTGAACCCAGGTCTCCCACATTGCAGACAGCTTCTTCACTGTCAGCCACCCATATATAAAGCCCATATAGAAAAAAGAAGCCCAGGTAGAAAAAGAGGACAATGCCGATCCAATTAAAAAAAAACAAAAGCTATACTTGGCCTCTTCCTTGCGGAAGCAGGATATGAAGTGTTGCTGTGCAAAATGCCAATCTTGTGTCTGCTGTAATTAACCTGCTATCACTGAGAGATGAAACGTGTCCATGTTTCAGCTGAAACCTGCTGCGTTTGCAGATTCAGAATAGCCATCATGACATCATGACGGGGGAATTTACCTCCGGACGTGAGCTCACCCATCCAGGACATCGTCACTACATGGATCGTGGCAATGCTTCTGCCAAAGCCTTTCTGCTCCCATGTGTCTCAATGGCAGAGCACTGCCCCAAGATACAGAGAAGTCAATGGATCTGTATTCATGCAACATATTATTTCATAGAATTTTCTGTTTCCTACACTTAACTCCAAAAATATACCATTCAATTTCTCAATTCTAATTCAATATCCAGCAAAATTTTTGCACTATTCATTGAGATTTTGGAATAACTGTCCTCAACAAGCATGTTGTAAGTAGTGACACGTATAGACTCATGTTGCTTGAAACCGAAGAGAGCTCAGCTTTCACTTAATTTCTTTTTATTTTTTAAAATGAGTCCGAAATCTTTATTTTATACACATGAAAAATCTTCTGAAGTCTCAAAGTATAAAATGGATATCTGCTGTTAATTGCATTCTCAGCACAAATACATATATGATTAAAATGTAAATATGTATTTATGGCAACGAAGCAACGCTGGAAAAAAAACTTGGGCTCAAAACATATTTACCAGTTTGGGCCAATGTTTCCTTCTCACAAATAGTCTTTGGTGTGGATATTTTTGTTGTTTTTCAGTCACTTACTCATGTTTGACTCTTTGCAACCTCATGGATTGCAGCACTCCAGGCCTCCCTGTCCTTCACTATCTCCCCAAGTTTGCTTAAATTCATGTCCACTGAGTTGGTTATGCCATCCAGCCATCTCCTCCTCTGTTGCCTTCTTCTCCTTCTACTTTCAATCTTTCCTAGCATCAGGGTCTTTTCCAAAGAGTCAGCTCTTCACATCAGATGATCAAACTATTGAAGCTTTAGCTTAAGCATCAGTCCTTCCAATGAATATTCAGGGTTGATTTCCTTTAGGACTGACTGGTTTGATCTCCTTGCTGTCCAAGAGACTCTCAAGATTTTTCTCCAACACCACAATTCGAAAGCATCAGTTCTTCAATGCTCACCCTTCTTTATGGTCCAACTCTCATGTCCGTACATGAGAAAAAAACGTTGCTTTGACTATACTGCTAATTTAAAACCAAGAATGTACCAACCAAAATGATAAATCATTTTCTGGCTTAATCTTCCATAGAATGTATCACCATATTCCAGATGCATCAACAGGTCCAGGCTTCTGAGAAACAGAAATCGGGGGTTACAAGGAAGGTGACAGGGGTCTGCTCAGTGGCCTGTCCTCACAGGAGTTAATCCTCATTCTGTAATGACTTTAAGGGAATTTAGAAATTATTTCAAGCTAAACATATTATTTCGACTAGTTTAGACTAACTACAAGGTTTTTCGAAATGCTACTACAAGCGTGGTACCGAAGAGGTTCGATTTACACAAAGGCAAGCCTAAGTCCATTTGCTGCATGCTATTTGATGAGGCAAAATTTCCTTTTCTTTACCATCCTCTCTCCTGAGGTTTGAAGGTCCTTTTTAAAATGCGAATATATTCTGGGTCGATTTACTTTCTCGAAAAGCCTTGAGGCTAAAGAAAAATAGGTTGCCTGAAATAGCTAAATTGTCTCCCTACTATTTCAAGCAGTGAATTTCATGAGCCTTTCTTCACCCCTAAAAGAAATATGTGGAAGAAAAATACCACAGCAATCATATCATTTACTGGATTGCAATGTGCCAGATATCATGCTAATGCTAAGTTACACAAATGAAACTTATCTTATTTATTCCTTATAGTATCCTTCCCACATAGGTATCATTAGGAACTACAGATCTGGGGAGCTCTGACAGGTAGAAAGGTAAGTTATTTTTTAGTCACTCAGTTGTGTCCAACTCTTTGCGACCCCAGGGACTGCAGCATGCCAGGCTTTCCTGTGCTCACTATCTCCTGGAGCTTGCTCAAACTCATGTCCATTGAGTCAGTGATGCTATCCAACCATCTCATCCTCTGTCATCCCCTTCTCCTCCTGCCTTCAATCTTTTCCAGCATCAGAGTCAATTCCTCACATCAGGTGGCCAAAGTACTGGAGTTTCAGCTTCAGCATCAGTCCTTCCAATGAATATTCCTTTGATTTCTCTGAGGGCTGACTGGTTTGATCTCCTTGCAGTCCAAGGGACTCTAAAGAGTCTTCTCCAACATCAGTGTTCCAAAGCATCAATTCTTCGGCATTCAGCCTTCCTTATAGCCAAACTCTTACATCCGTACAGGACTGCTGGAAAAACCATAGCTTTGACTAGACGAATCTTTGTTGGCAAAGTAACGTATCTGCTTTCTAAATGCTAAGTTTGTCATAACCTTTCTTCCAAGGAGGAAGTGTCTTCATTTCATGGCTGCAGTTATTATCTGCAGTGATTTTGGAAACCAAGAAAATAAAGTCTCTTACTGTTGCCAATGTTTCCCCATCTATTTCCCATGAAGTGATGGGACTGGATGCCATGATCTTCACTTTCTGAATGAGGTTTAAGCCAACTTTTTCACTCTCCTCTTTCACCTTCATCAAGAGGCTCTTTAGTTCCTCTTTACTTTCTGCCATAAGGGTGGTGTCATCTGCATATCTGAGCTTATTGATATTTCTCCCAGCAATCTTGATTCCAGCTTGTGCTTCATCCAGCCTGGCATTTCACATGATGTACTTTGCATATAAGTTAAATAAGCACAAGTGGCCTTCCCTGGTGGTTCAGAGGATAAAGCATCTTCTGCCTGCTAATGCAGGAGACCTGGGTTCGATCCCTGGGTTGGGAAGATCCCCTGGAGAAGGAAATGGCAACCCACTCCAGTATTCTTGCCTGGAGAATCCCATAGACAGGGGAGCCTGGGGGGCTACAGTCCACGGGGTCGCAAAGAGTCGGACACGACTGAGTGACTTCACTTAAATAAGCAGGGTGACAATATACAGCCTTGATGCACTCCTTTCCCAATTTTGAACCAGTTTGTTGTTCCATGTTCTGTTCTAACTGTTGCTTCTTGACCTTCATACAGATTTCTCAGGAGGCAGGTCAGGTTGTCTGGTATTCCTATCTCTTTAAGAATTTTCCACAGGTTTTTGTGATCCACACAGTCAAAGGCTTTGGCATAGTCAATAAAGCAGAAGTAGATAGTAAGTGTTTTGCCTAAAGTTACAGAAGCAGCAGGAAAGACAGTGAATACAGCTCCACTTCTGTGACATTGACCTTGACACAAACTGCCTCTCAAGTTGTGTCTCCATCTTCTCATCATTTTCTCCTGACTCAGTGAGAAAGCCATTAAAGTTTTATCTCCATTGGCCATCTCCACTGTCCATCCTATCCATTTGACGTATACTAGGAAACCAGCCCTGCATTTCTTGAATTTTTCCTCCTCACTCCATCATGCTATTCAGTATCTTCAACTGATCCTGTGAACACTTCCCTCCTTTCTGCTTTATTGACCAATAAACATACCTCCGCCATCGCTATCTCTCTTTTTTTAAAAGATTTTATTGAAGTATAGTTGATTTACAATGTTGTGTTAATTTCTACTGAATAGCAAAGTGATTCAGTTATATGTATATGTATACATTCTTTTTCATATTCTTTTCCATAATGACTTATCACAGGATATTGAATATAATTCCCTATGCTGCACAGTAGAACCTTGTTGTTTATCCATCCTATATATAGTAATATGCATCTGCTAATTCCAAACTCCCAATCTGTTCTTCCCCTGCTCCTCTCCCCCTTGGCAATCACAAGTCTGTTCTCTATGTCTGTGAGTCTATTACTGTTTCATAGATAAATTCATTTGGGTCATGTTTAGATTCACATATAATATCATACAATATTTGTATTTCTCTATATGATTTTTTTCACTTAATATGGTAATCTCCAAGTCCATGCATATTGCTGAAAACAGGATTGCTTCAACCTTTTTCAATGGCTGAGTAATATACCATTGTATATATGGACCCATCTTCTTTATCCATATATCTGTTGTTGGACATTTAGGTTGATTCTTATAACCATTTAGGTTGTCTCTTATAACCACATTATTATTTCTGTACTCTTTTTTTTTAGAATTTCTTGGATAAAAATATAATTTCCATTTTTCATCAAACAATTTAAATGATTTACAGAGTGGTTTCCACAAATGGCTACAGTGAGTCTCAGAGTTTTTGCTGCCGATTCCTGACTCCTGGTGACTGTGCTGCACATGGTCAGAAACAACGTTGTTACCATTGCCTACATAATAATTGTTTCCTCTTTATTTCCACTGTGATCACTGGATTTGGTGGGCTGGAACTTGATATTTTTCATCTTAACCTTGCATTGGCACTTCTGCCTCTTGTCTTTCTACTTTCCAACATATAGAATAACACCCCTGCAGAATGTAACCTCCTAGAATAGCACTTTGATCACATACTGCCTTGTATCTGAACTTGCCAAGCATCCTTGTGGTGTCAGAACAACAGAGAAATTCCTCCACCAAATTCCCAAAACTGTCAAAGTGTGAACTCCCAGTCCAAGTCACTATTCACCTCCTTCTTCCTTCTGCAAAGCTCCTCTTCTCAAAGTGCGCCTTCCTGGTTTCCTCCACCCAGCAGGACCGTCCTCCTTCCTGGTTTTGTGTTTGGACCACTACGTGCTCTATGTGGCATCACCTCCTTAGCATCACTCAGGTCCGTCCACCATGACCTCACATCCTATGCAGCTCAGTTTCCTCTGGGCAATCTTGCCTCACTGTGTCACCCAGCAGGCTTCCAACATGGGGCTTTTACAATTTGACAGTTTTTTTAATGTCCTGTTACCACCATGTTCATGACTGTGTGTCTTGCCTCTTGTTTTCTTGAGGGCAGGATAAGATCTGGACCATTTCTCTGTCTCTGCTCCTACCCTACAGTGTAGAGTACAACACTTTGATCATATCTGGGCATGGCTATTTGGTGAAAAGGTAATATTTAACTAGGATTTTATATTAACTCATTAAAGAATTGGCAACCACCTATTAATGGAATCCTGTAATAAGAAAAACAATTTTTAAAAATACTTTTCAGGATACAAATGGTTGGACTTGTTCCCAACATCCTCACCCCCACCAAATATGATGTGCCGTTTATCAGGAGAGCTTCTGGGAACTCAGTCTCTGTTAAAGAGCTTACTGGACCATTAATAGAAGGAAATAGATTCAGATTGCTAGACAATTAAAAGTTTCAATTACCTCAAAGATGACTCCACTCTGGTAGTAAAAATAAAATAAAATGCAAACCTATAAACTTGTTCCATGAAGGCTTCTATGAATACAAGAAACAATGTTTGAAAAATGAAGCATTAAGCCAATTTCTCCAAAGACAGGTTAATGCTCTTACAAATTTTTCCATTTGTTCCTTAAATAATTCTCCATTTCACGATCTGAGCTGTCCAAGTGCTAACATCATGCCTTCATAACAGTGCCAACTTACTCTTGGCACAGTTACAGCTTAATTTTTGAAAGACTGCATTTTATATGCTCTATTTGTAAGGCAAATTTAGACAAAATTAGGACATGAAAATTAGCACAATGAAGAAGAATAAGAAGAACGAGAGGTCTGTGCATGCAAAGAGTTGCAACAGATCATAAGTATTGCTTCTCAAAATGAGCTACACTGTACAAAAGAGAATTCTGGATAGGACTCTGGATGAAAAATGAGGACTATTTTCTAGATTGTCAACTCACTGTGAGCTCATGAGGAGATTTACTCCTTTTAAATAACTCTTAGGAGAGTGTTGGAGTGGTCATAGAGTCAAACATGACCACAAACAGGAATGTGTCCTATGAGACCATTGGTTGCTTTCAGGCAAACACATTAAATTAAGTACTATAGAGCAGCGAGACCATTGATGTCTTTGAATGATCTATATTGATTCTGCAAATGACAGGTATATTAGATAACTATGCAAACTTTACAGGTAATTGTCATAAGGTAAAAATAAATATAAAAATAAGGTGGATTCATGTCAATGTATGGCAAAACCAATACGGTATTGTAAAGTAAAATAAAGTAAAAATAAAATTAAAAAAAAATAAAGTGCTTAGTTATATCAATCTAAAGCCAGTTTTGCTATTAGGTTACTAGGTTTATTTAGAGACTAGCTTTTCTATCAATTTTAATATTTCCATTTATTTAACTTCTAAATTTACAAACTATTCATTTAAATACCCATAAACTCTTATTGAAAGAAGCATATGTATTAGTTAAAACTAACCAAAAATAAAGACATTTAAAAAGTTATTTATGTTAGTGCAAAAATGTGAATAATTAATACCATTCAACTAGTTAACTAAAAAAGTGAAAATTTAAGGAAATCCAACTATAGTTAAGATGGTTAATTTATCTGAACTATTAAAAATAGAACAGTAAATTTTAAGTACACTGGATAATTAGAAAGTAAAAATGAATACTAGCAACATAGAACTCAGTAACTAGAAAATACTGACTGAATAAAATTTTTTGAAGAGGTGAATAAATATATGTCCCATCTGCCCACTTTAATTTTCTACACTTTCAAAATAATTCATTTTCTAAAACAGTCCACCAAATATGGAGATACTGAGGAGGCTACTTGGGGTAGAGGGGAGGGTGGCTCTGTTAGGTTGGTGCAAAAATAATTATGATTTTTGCATTGTTGACTTTTGTTTGATATTATAATATCTTAAATAAATGTGGTTATACATTAAAAAAATCATGATTCAATAGCTCATTTTTATTGAAAAAAAGTCTGGACTTCTTCTTCTGAAAAGATAGAGTATATATAACTTTTCTATGCCTCTCAGTAAGAAGACATAACAACCCTGAATATTATGCATAAAGAACATATGAGTACTTCTCAAGGCACAGAGAAAAAGGTACAGTAGACCAGGACCTCAGCATCCTCGGAGTGACCCCAGTGGTGAGTGCCCTGGGCCCCCTTTTAATCTAGAATCCCTCATTCAGGGTCCATAAGATACTGGAGAAGCAGACAACAGAAAGTAAGGCCAACAGAGACAGAACAGAAAAGCCTGCTCTCTCACCAAGGGAGTAGGAAAGGGACATCCCAGAGGGACGGAGAACTTCTAGAGCATAATCACTCTGCTCCAGCCAAAACCAGAGGAAAGACTGTGGTCCACTACCATCCCTGTCAGCACAGTCCACGTGGAGAGCATAGACTCCACCCTCAGCAAACTCTAAAAAGACACAGCCCCATGTGGTGCTTGAGAAGCAGGGAATCTGGGCTCCCACCCACCAGCAATAACGGACCTCAACAACAAGCCAGTGGTGATGGAACCTCCCGCCACAGTGTAGGTGGGTCAGATAAAGGTAGTCATTAGGTGCCTCCTCCCTCCCAGCAAGGACGTTACAAATGGAGCCTCCTGGGAAACTTGATTGCCCACCTCCTCCCAGCAAGAAGGAGCTCCCAGTGGAAGGAGCCCCCAGTGTCAGTGGAAGCAAGAAGACACCAAGTAGCAGTCTGTTCCTTGCTGAAGGGGTGTTATGAGAGATCTGCTAAAACACATGATTTAAATAAGACCCAGACTCCCAAAACATTATACTAAAATTGTCCAGATTCCAATCAAAAGTTTCTCATCTTACCAAGAACCAAGAAGATTTCCACTTGAATGAAGTAAGATAATCGATAGACATTAGCACTCAGATGACATGGGTGTTAGAATAATCTGGCAAGGATTCCCAACAGTCATCATAAAAACACTTCCAGAACCAATTATGAACATGTTTGAAACAAACAAACAAAAAAAAAACCAGAAAGTTTTACAAAGAAGTAGAAAGTATGAGGAAAAATCAAATTGAAATTTTAAATTGAAATCTACAAAAATCTGAAATGAAATTAGAAGAACAGAAATTACCCAGTCTGAGAAACAGAGATGAAATCAATTAAAAAGAAAGAAAGTGGCATGGGAGACTATAGCAAAAATTCTAACTTTTATGTCAACTGAGTACCTGGAGCAAAGAAGAAGACAGGGTTGAAAAAGTAGTTAAGTAAAAAGTGGCTGAAAATTTCCCAAGTCTAACAAAAGACATAAGCTTACAGATTCAGGAAGCTGAACAAACACTAAACATGATAAGCCCAAAGAAACTCATGCCAAAATGTATCATGTATCATAGGCAAACTTCTGAAAACTAAAGACAAAAAAAAAAATAGATTAAAAATAGAAAGAAATCACTCATTAGCCCATAGGGATAAAACAATCTGAAGGATAGCAGATTTCTGATGTGAAAGAATGAAACCAGAAGGAACCCAGCACTGAGAGGAAAGAATTGCCCATAAGAATTCTATATCCAGTGAGAATATCCTTCAGAAAGAAAGGATAAATCAAGAGATTCTCAGATGAAGGAAAACTAGGAACTAAAACTAAAGTCATCAACAACAGACCTACCCTAAAAGAACGCCAAAATGAAATCCTCTAACCAGTAAAAATGATGGAAGAAGGAATCTTGTAAAACCAGGAAGTAGGAAAGAGCAACAGAAGGAGTCAAACTATTTCACTCTCTTGAGTTTTCTAAGTTGTATTATGTTTCATGGCGGAAGCAAAACATATAGCACTGCTTAATGTGATCTCAGGGTACGTAGGAGGAATACTTAAGGCAATTATAGAGTAAAGGGCTATGAAGACAAGCAGCTTTCTACCTTTCACTTGAACTGGAAAATATTGATACCAAAAGACTATGACAAGTTACATATATATATATATATATATATATATATATATGAAATAACCTAGTAACCTAGAGGAAAAAAAGCTATGTGCAACCACTAACAAAAAAAAAAAGGAAGAAGAAGGTACAATCTGTTTGTAGGACATATATTAAGTTAGCCATAAAAATACATTGCAATATACATTCAATTCAGTTCAGTCGCTCAGTCATGTCCGACTTTTGTGACGCTATGAATTGCATCACGCCAGGCCTCCCTGTCCATCACCAACTCCCGGAGTTCACTCAAACTCATGTTCACCAAGTTAGTGATACCACCCAGCCATCTCATCCTCGGTCATCCCCTTCTCCTCCTGCCCCCAATCCCTCCCAGCATCAGAGTCTTTTCCAATGAGTCAACTCTTCTCATGAGGTGGCCAAAGTACTGGAGTTTCAGCTTCAGCATCATTCCCTCCAAAGAAATCCCAGGGCTGATCTCCTTCAGAATGGACTGGTTGGATCTCCTTGCAGTCCAAGGGACTCTCAAGATTCTTCTCCAACGAAACAGTTCAAAAGCATCAATTCTTCAGTGCTCAGCCTTCTTCACAGTCCAACTCTCACATCCATACATGACCACAGGAAAAACCATAGCCTTGACTAGACGGACCTTTGTTGGCAAAGTAATGTCTCTGCTTTTGAATATGCTATCTAAGTTGGACATAACTTTTCTTCCAAGGAGTAAGCGTCTTTTAATTTCATGGCTGCAGTCACCATCTGCAGTGATTTTGGAGCCCCATAAATTCTGACACTCTTTCCACTGTTTCCCCATCTATTTCCCATGAAGCGATGGGACCAGATGCCACGATCTTCGTTTTCTGAATGTTGAGCTTTAAGCCAACTTTTTCACTCTCCACTTCCACTTTCATCAAGAGGCTTTTTAGTTCCTCTTCACTTTCTGCCATAAGGATGGTGTCATCTGCATATCTGAGGTTATTGATATTTCTCCAGGAAATCTTGATTCCAGCTTGTGCTTCTTCCAGCCCAGCCCAGCGTTTCTCATTGGGTACAAACAAATACTGTTTGATTCCACTTACATAAGGTAACTGAATAGTCGAATTCACGAAGTCACTGATAGTACATTGGTAGATGTACATTGGTAGATTCCAGGAACGTGGTGTGGGGAGGGGTGGGGTGGCGAGATAGGTGAAATGAAAGTGAAAGTCTCTCTCTCAGTCATGTCCGACTCTTTGCAACCCCATGGACTATGCAGTCCATGGAATTCTCTAGGCCAGAATATTGGAGTGGATAGCCATTCCTTTCTCCAGGGGATCTCCCCAACCCTGGGATCAAACCCAGGTCTCCTGCATTGCAAGTGAGTTCTTTACCAGCTGAGCCACAAAGGGGAGATGGGTAGTTAGTGTTTCATGAGGACAGAATTTCAGTTTAGGAAGGTGAAAAATTCGGAAAATGGATGACGATGAGAGTTGCACAACAATGTGAATATACTTAGTGCCACTGAGCTATACTGTTAAATGTGGTTAAAATAGTACAGTTTATATTATGTGACTTTTGCCACAATAAAGCAAAAGCTACACAGAGAATACACTCGAAAATACTATAGTCCACATGTCAGAATCATACCAATGGAGAACAGTTTAGTTGTTGCCAGGAGCAGGGCGATGATGGAGGGGAGATGGCGAGGTGATCATGAAAGGGCCACAGGAGAGAGGGCTGGAGGTGATGGAGTAGTAGCCAGGTGGATCTCCACAGGTAATATACTGGCATCCAACTAAACACACACATGGTGTCAACGCCAGTTTTCTGAATTTATAACAAACTCTAATTATATATGATGTAACCACTGGGAGACCCTGGGAGAAATGTGTATGGCATCTGCCTGTACTATTTTTTGCTACTCCCTGTGCATGTATAATTATTTCAAAATGAAAAGGGTTTTTTAAAGTGCTAAGTTAGACAAGCTAAATCAGAACTAAATGGCTACAAAAAGAAAGAGAGAAAGAAAGGAAGAACATATTCTATGTCAACACACCAGTGTAAAACCTCACAGTAATGGTTTAAATGTTAACATCATTGGCAAACATACCTAGAAAACTATGGTTTTTCTATTCTGTAAGGCAGCCATTAATTAGAAAATGCCTTTTTGAATAAGCTTTCGATTCCTGTTCCTCTGTAATCTCATCAAGCTCTACTTCCTACCTTGAATCTGCCAGGATAGGCTAGGTTAAGATGCAGTTATAAGCAATCCCCAAATCTCACTGGCCTGATACTACAAACATTTCTCTTTCTTTCATGTACACTGGGTTTTTTCCTATACACTGGGTTGTCTGGCATCATCCTTCAGATGCATCTTGCTGATGGAGGATGCAAATGGAGACGCAGGATTCTCTAGTGCCACTGGTCACTGTGACAGAGGGAATGCAAGGGGTAAGCCACTTGTGGCTGTGGCTCCAGGCAAAGCTTTGGCTTCATTCTATGTGTAAGCAGTATCACTAGGGTCCATCACTAAGTCCTCTGTTAATTTCATCCTCAGTTTGGTTCCATGCTGATTACTGTTGCCGAGGAAACATTGATAGTATATGTGGGGTCCATTCTTGGATGTGTGACTGATATCACTTCCAACCAAACCCTAAAAAGTAAATGAGGAAGGAATGTCTCCAAACACAAATTCAAGGCATTCTGACCATAAAGAAAGAAGGATTGATTTTAGGCAGGTAAGTAACACACATTCACTATAAAAAATAACTGTGGTAAATATTACATTACAAAGGGGTAACTCTTCAAATAGAATAGAAGGCTCTTTATATCTGTAACAAGGAAGTATTTGATTATGCATTTCCTGGCATAGATCTTAGCCTGGTACATAGTAGGTAACCAAGAAATCTTTGCTGAAGGGCTGAGTAAAGTAAGGAAAGGAAAAAGGAAGGAAGGAGATGAAGGGAGGGAAGAAGGGAGGAGGTAGGGAGAAAGGAAATACGCAAGGAAGAAAAGAAATATAAAAGGAAGGAAAAATTGACCATTCATGATTGAATTAGACAGAATTGCATTTTTTTTCATTTCGATGCCTAATTTTATAAATCAAAAAATTAAAACAATGTTAGTAGAAAACAGAAAATATAACAATACATTTAAGATATTTCATTTGAGATTAATCCACTAAACTTACGACTTTGGTGCATTACATCATTGGTTTAAGGCAGCGATTATCAAAGTGCTTTTCATTGAAAAACTGCCTTGAATAAACAAATAAAGCATCATGTTTGCAAGAGGAGCTACTGTGAATGCTTTACTGCCTTGCAGTTTACATGCAACAATTGCTCTAACAGCACAAATACAATTAAAATAACTATAATCATTAATAATTCAAATATACTTTTATAAAATTGGTAACATTCACTAGAGGCTACCTACAAAGGAAATGATGACAATGAGACAATAAAGAAGAAAAGCGTATTAATCTTAGGCCCTTGAAAAAGGTCTGTGAACAACCTAATATCCTTTGATTCTTTTCTGCTTACACTAGTCAAAAAGGATTTCATGGTTTGCAAGTAAGAACTCTGCAGGATGCAGCAGAGTTGGCTGGGAGGAGGGAGCAGGGTGCAGCTCCCAGGGGACCTGAAACACCTAGGTCAGGCACGTGCTCCTTGTTTCACATCCTTGCTTCTCTTTTTTCCTTCCTGAGGAAGGAGAACAAAGGAGGCAAAGACAGGGAAAGTATACCTTCCCAGGCATCATCAGGGGAATCCTTTCGTGTTTACATTCACTTAAACCTCAGCTACCACATTGAAGACAGTTTCCAAACACTGGCCTCATGAAGGAGTGTTATTTTTATAGCAGCGACATGTCAATGCTGGTGCCACAGAGCAAAATATTTATGCAGCGAGGCTTGTTCGTGGCATTTGTGTGGAAGGAACACAGTCCTTACTGCTTTAAGGGCCATCTCACGGAGGTGGTGAAGGGAATTATACTGTACTTTAAACTAAATTTTACATTTTCAGAGGGGCAAACATATGCATTTGTTTGTTTTAAGGGCAAGCACAAAAGGACTATTTTAAATTAAAGATCCATTTTATCTTGGATCAGTAAAGCACGCTTTAACTTAACGTGGGTTTAACTCAAGTGTGCAATTATAGGATAGTTAGTGTAGAAGCTGTGCCCGGCTAGTGATTCTGCCCCTCTAAAAGTGGAGAACAGCAGTCATGTCTTACTGGTGGTTTACATTTAATGACACCTAAAGTATCTTAGGAAAATTATTTGTCATTCTTAAACTGTTTTCTCCATTTCCACCATTCGCTCATGAATTTTATTGGTTGCAATTTCTTTCCCTCCACACTCAGAGAGATCTCACTGACACTGAACTTCTTGGAGGCCCCTCCAGTCTCCATCATTGGTGACCATGATGCATAACCAATTGAGAGCTGATGGGCAGATGCCAGGGGTCCCCCCAATTCAGGCCGGGCTATTGGAGGGACATCTCATTTTGATCTGCTTTGAGGGTGCTGTGAGGATACAGCAGATCCATCCCCTCAGGACTAAGGCTCAGCTGGGTCCCTGCCCCATGGTTTTTGGGAGCTGGACAGCCCAAGAGTGCCCCTCCTTGTTCTGCATCCCCAAGATTCAGAGTAGTAAATCCTCAGACCCCAGGTCCCAAGGCAGGATGGCTGAGAAAGGCATCTCATGTCTAGGGCTCCTGGAAGTGTGGCTGAGGCTTTGACTGGGACTGCATGCTCCCCTCTGCCCAACACTGCTGTCTCCTGTCCCTCAGAGCTGTTGATTCATGTACCAAAAAGACACTGTGTATGAATCTCTGTCTCTCTGTTTGCTTCCTGGAATGGGATCAAATGAATCCACTGCCATGGGTGGCCTGATTACATATAGGATCTAACTTTATCAGAATTTTTGTGTCTTGAAAATGTAAAACAAGAAACAAAGCAGGCAAGGGGAATTGGTGATGGAGCAGAGAGTTTATGAATATAGAGAGAGGCATGGAGACACGTGGATTTAGCCATGTTTTAGAAAAATAAACCAAAGTAATTTGCAAATAAAAAGAATAACTGGATCCACCAAGAGAGACAGTGATTGGAGAAGTCATGTATCCCAGACATAGAAAGTATCTGCCACTTTATGTCCCTGGAATTCTAGGCTCATATTACATATTTTAACAACAAATACCTATGAGATCCTATAACTACACAAATGCTTCTCTTCACTTGAGTTAGCCTAAATCCATTTTTAATAGATATTTTGCAACCAAAATAGCTTTGAATAAAATGATATCCATAACATAAATTATGAGTTTAAATTTTTTGGAAAGCTCAAGGCAAAGAAAATATTCCATACTGTCTTTTGGGGTCAAAAGTTCACTGAACCAAGGATTCAGTGGCAGGTCATTTAAGAAGGACCATCACTCAGGAGAACCAGTCCAGGATGGAAGAGGATGCAGAAGAGGAAAAAAGCAAGCAAAGGCACAGTTTTAGATGAAGCCTCAGATGTAGACAGATCTCAAAAGGAGTTCTGGGCAGGAAGGAAAGTACACTTTCGAGCTCATTCCACCACTGGCTGCAGATGGCGTGTGTGTGTGTGTGTGTGTGTGTTCTTGCCATGTGGAGGGACTTTTGCTAACATCCAGGCTTTCCATATGTGAAAGGCAGTGCAATGACCAAGAGCAAACCTCTAAACATGGCAAGTATGAAAATGGGAGCTTGAGGATGATAGACAAAACCAGGAAAAGCAATCTGAGAGATTCTGGGTGGGGCATCAAGAGTGAAACTGTTTTTCCAATGGAACAAAATACCAGACACAATTCTCAGAATTTGGAGAGACCACTCTGTTGGCTTTCTAAAAGCATGTCCACAACTGTTGCTATTCCTTGTGTTGCCATGTATATGGAGAGACTTTCTGTTCCACAAGCCTCTCGATAAGCACATCAAAATTATATTCCACAAAGCCACCCAATCCTGGTCTGACTCAACTAGCCACCAATTAGGACAAAGTCACCAAGAGGTCAAATACAGTATGTTTAACCTCATAAATCAACTGCAATTAATCGGTATTGGTATTTAAGCTACCCTGGGAAGCTGTACTGAGAAGACTCTTAAGGCCAGATTTAGTGGGGCGGGGGAGTTTTGATCTATTACAGTATCTTCCATAGGTTCAAGGTAGTGGAATAATACAGATGTGCCCCGTTACTTGCACTGCCTGTTGATTTGGGGTGGGTGGTGGGGGAGTGGTGTGGAGGAGGAAGTATTATCCCAGGGCAAGGAAAGCAAGGACAGACATAGGGGCTGGGAAAGTGTTTAGATGTTCAGATGACCTGTCTTCAAACTGCCTGTGTGTCCTTTGGTGGCTCCTGATCTGAATCTAAGTCTTTATCTTTCTGCTCTTAGGTTCTCTAAAAAAGCTCTCTTTCTCGTCCAAACTCGCTCCAAACCAAGGCATTTGTTCCCATGCAAATCATCTTGTTATCATCACAGTTAAACTTCACAGTCTTAACATTCAAAAAAAAAAGAAGGAAAAAAGAAGGAGAAGTGAAACTTAATTCTCTCTTTTGAGTCTGAGTATGGCTGAAAGTGGCATACTCATGAATATGGCTGGAATTGGCAGTGACAGATTTTATTGGGCTCCAAAATCATTGCAGATGGTGACTGCAGTCATGAAATTAAAAGGTGCTTGCTCCTTGGAAGGAAAGCTATGACAAACCTAGACAGCATATTAGAAAGAAGAGATAACACTTTGCTGACAAAGGTCCATACAGTCAAAGCTGTGCTTTTTGCAGTGGTCATGTACGAATGTGAGTGTTGGACATAAAGAAGGCTGACCACTGAAGAACTGATGCTTTTGAACACTGGTCTTAGAGAAGACTCTTGAGATTCCCCTGGACTGCAAGGATACCAAACTAGTCAACCATAAAGGAAAACAGCCCTGAAATATTCATTGGAAGGACTGATGCTAAAGCCCCAATACTTTGGCCACCTGATGCAAAGAGCCAATTCACTGGAAAAGACCCTGATGCTGGAAAAGATTGAAGGCAAAGGAGAATGGGGTGGCAAAGGATGAGATGGTTAGATAGCACCATGAACTCAATGGACATGAATCTGAGCAAACTCCAGGAGATTGTAAAGGACAGAGGAGCCTAGTTCAAGGAGCTGCAGTCCAAGGAGATGCACAGAGTTGGTTGCACATGACTTAGCTACTGAACAACACCAAAACTCCACAGTGTGACTTCAGGGTTTTTGGTTTTGTTTTTCCCAACCTGTTCTCTATTATGTGTCAGGCCCCTGGGGACCACACCCTGGAATAACATGTAGAAATCATTTCTAGAAGCTTTTAATCAAATAAGGGATACATCATGAAAACCAATGCTTGCCTTGCTGGTGCTGCTGCTAAGTCGCGTCAGTCGCGTCCGACTCTGTGTGACCCCATAGACGGTAGCCCACCAGGCTCCCCCATCCCTGGGATTCTCCAGGCAAGAAGATTGGAGTGGGTTGCCATTTCCTTCTCCATAGGATGTGCTAAAGGAAAACATGGGATCAGGGAAGTCATGAGCTGTTGCATCTTGGAAAAGTGAAGGACCAGGTAAGTCAAAACACATGATTCTTACCCAGAAAAATTTAGTCTGCTTTATTTCAATATAAATCTTTAGTTTTGGAAATGAGTCTTTATGACATTTTAAAACATCCTAGTTGAAATCTTTCTTTTATATAATTTTCTTTTATATATCCTAGTTAAAGCAATTCCCTGTTCCAGAAACCAGGAATATTTCCATTTTAGAAAAGCAGTAATATGCAATGGCAAAAATAGTGATTTTTTAAATGAGCTCTGAGAATATCAAGGTTCTCAGGGAAGCCCACCCCTGCGAGCCTGGTGATATGACTGAGCCCCATGTTTTGCACCTTTCACATATCCATCTCCTTTTCTCTGAGCACCAGCCAGACTCCTCCCCACCCAGTGGTCTTAATCTCCAGGGCTTTCAATGACGTGTCTGCCCTTGACCTTTCTCTTTCCTCCCAACAGATGTGCTCGTACCTGTATCTCCTAAGCATCGGGGCTTGTTCCTCCATTCAAATTACCCCACTTGTCTACTCCAACCTGTCTCGAGACCTACAGCCACTTGGAACAGAGTTATATAAATCAAGATTAAATGAAGGCATCTGAAAACCCTAGAATGATGACTCCGTTGTGTTGAATTTTCACCTTCCTATCGACCATAGAGAACTGAGATGTGGGTAGACAGCTCATCATCCAAGGTCATAAAATGCCCTTCGTAGGGATGCAGGGATGGGAGGCACACCGGGGATTGTACACACCAGCACCCCAGAGCTCCAGGAGAAGATCTGCGGTTCACAGGGAGGAGAGCAAGCCACAGGAACCTAGAATCTTAAGGATGACACGCAGAAAAGACAGGGTTAGGTGTCAGAATAAAAATAGTGATTTGAATCCAGTTAATAATAAGATGATAATACTCTAACTATCATTATGCATGCATGCTAAGTCAGTTCAGTCATGTCTGACTCTGTGTGACCCTATGGGCTGTATCCCACTAGGCTCCTCTGTCCATGGGATTCTCCAGGCAAGAATACTGGAGTGGGTTGCCATGCGCTCCTCCAGGGGATCTTCCTGAGCCAGGGATCAAACCCTCATCTCTTACACCTGCCTTGGCAGGCGGGTTATTTACCACTAGTGCCACCTGGGAAGCCCAACTGTCATTATATAACCATATAATTATTGTAATAAATATACAGATAGTATATAATTATATGCTAATCATGATAAGAATAATTGCTCATGTTTATTGTCTGCACAACAGCATTCCAGGCACTAAGCTAAGTGTTTCACAGGAGTTTTCTTCTTTAATCCTTAAATGAATTGAAAAGCTAAGGATTGTTGCTGTTGTTCTCCTCTTCTTAGTGGAGGACCCTGAGATGAAAGAGGTGAAGTGACCATTCTGAGGTAGCCTGGCTGGTAACGGCTGTTGCTGGCGCTAAACATTTCTCTGTGGTCCTCGAGCCCTGACGGGAAATGTCTGTGCCTTTCACAGTAAGTCACTGGAAATACCTGCTTGGGGTGCAGAAGTTACTGCAGGAAGCATGTTTTCAGAACACAACAAAGAGATAGTAATGCTCAGACAGACATCGGAAATCACTTTTATGGAAATCGGATGGGAGTGAGCAAGACAGGGAACACAATTCCTCCCTGAAAAGTGCATTAAGAAGTTGGCTTTGAATGTGAAATGCAGATTTCTGAGCTTAAAAACACCTAACAGAGGCTCTTTCTTGCTTCCAGCCTTTCCTTAAGGGAAATAAAGCAATCCTATTTCTCATTTAGGTACAAAGGAGCAGAGGAAATGTTCTTAGAAATACAGTTTTAGCAAATTGACTCCCTATGGAAACATATAATAAGGAACTGCTATGATGGGGAAAAAGTGAATGTTTTTCCTAATTAGAAAGAGTCCTTCCCCATACTAGAACACTGAGAATCAGGGGTAAAAAAAGTTAAGTGGCTCTGAAACTTGAAAAATATCCTTTTTAGGTCTTAGAATCTTTTAGGTCTTCCCAAGTGGGACTGGTGGTAAAGAACTTGCCTGCCAATACAGGAGACATAAGAGACACGGGTTCAATCCCTGTGTCGGGAAGATCCTCTGGAGGAGGAAATGGAAACCCACTCCAGTATTCATGTTTGGAGAATCTCATGGACAGAAGGTCCTGGCAGGATATAGTCCATAGGGTCGCGCAGAGTTGGACACGACTGAAGCATAAAAATATTATAGGGAAGAATTTGAGATCTCATGAGAGACAACGATGGGAAAAATGTCAAATAGATAAACCTTGGATGCAAAATGTATTTCAAACACATGATCCAGTCTGTGCATTTGATGCAGGACAAAATTGAGTTGCTTAAGATAAAACACAGAATTGAGAGTGTTTTGTCAAGGAAGGATAAAAAGTGAATATTTTATGGCATTCAATTTAATTACTGTGTGTATTGACATTTTTTATTTTGTTTATGGCTTTTTATGAAGTAAAAATGATACAAAGAAAGAAAACTGCAAAGATTTAATGTATGAAATTTGATGGGATTGAAGGTATATATATACCCATGAAATGATCCCTACAATTAAAGTAATAGACATATTCATCAGCTCCAGAAGTTTCCTCTTTTTTTAAAAGATGAATATTTTGGAGCTTTACATTTAGTTACATTGGGCATTTAAACATTTAAAGTCTTATTTATAATATTCTCGATTTATGCTCATATTTTAATTTACTTATTTGATTATTTATTCAATGATACATATTCATTGAGTATTCATTATGGGTCAGACACAGTTTCAAGAAACATTTAGCATCTTTCAGTTCAGTTCAATTCAGTTCAGTCAATCAGTCGTGTCCGACTCTTTGTGACCCTATGAATTGCAGCATGCCAGGCCTCTCTGTCCATCACCAACTCTCGGAGTTCACTCAAACTCATGTCCATTGAGTCAGTGATACCATCCAGCCATTTCATCCTCTGTTGACCCCTTCTCCTCCTGCCCCCAATCCCTCCCAGCATCAGAGTCTTTTCCAATGAGTCCTTTAGAAAACAATATTCTACATTAATCTCTTCTTTCTAAGCTTCACAATATGTATATATTTGCTATCATGTTCATGTATGTGCAAGCAGGGTACATATGTGAGTGTGCACACATGTGTGTATCTGGTCAGGTTCTATAAGTGGAATGTTAACAAATCCACAAAGTCATGATACAGTTTTTATTTCTTACTGCTGCTCCTGCAAAATACTGAGATTTCCTTGGCATGAGCAACACAACAATGTGTGAGTGTAAAGTTGCCAAGATTTTTGAAGGGAGTTTTTCACAGCCAGTGCCTGTTTTTCATTGTGGTTGAAACCCTCTTTTTCCTCATTCTCTTTGAGGTTTACAATTTTTCTCTGTTAATCTATGATAGAACTTTTGTGTTTCAGTTGTGGGTCTTGAGTATTATTAGCTAGATTAGGTCTATCCGTTGCTACAAAAGCTACACAGATACAAAATTAATTTCTTATATAACACAGAAGAAGGAAACATCTTCAATAACCTTTAAGGAAAATACAGGTGGCTTTACTTTTGTACTCCTGGCAGGTATCTAACTACACATGATTGAGTGTTAATTCCGATTAGTCACAGTCATGTCCAACTCTTTGCCATCCCATGCACTTAGTCCAATGGGCTTCTCTCTCCCTGGGGATTCTCAAGGCAGGAATACTGGAGTGGGTTGCCACAACCTTCTCCAGGGGATCTTCCTGAGCCAGGGATCAAATCCACGTCTCCTTCGGTTCCTGAATTGAAGGCAAATTCTTTACCACTGAGCCACCAGGAAGCCCATCTAACTACAAAGCCATGAAAAGGCTATATCACCAGATAGTTTAATCAACCTGATTTTTATTAAAATAAGAATAAAATGATATAAACAAACTTATGTACAAAGCAGAAATAAAGCCACAAACATACAAAACAAACTTATGCTTACTGAAAGAGAGAAAGGGAGAGGGATAAATTGGGAGACTGGGATGAACAGATATATAAGAAATAGGTAACCAACAAGGACCTGCTATATATCACAAGGAAATCTGCTCAGTATTTTGTAATGGCCTATAAGGGAAAAGAATCTCAAAGAGAATGCATATATGTGTATGCATACGTGCTAAGTCACTTCAGTCATGTCTGACCCTTTGCAACCCCATGGACTGTAGCCCCATCAGGTTCCTCTGCCCATTGGACTCTCCAGGCAGGAATACTGGAGTGGCTTACCATTTCCTTTCCATATATACGCATATGAGCCACTTCGCTGTACATCAGAAAGTAAAGCAACATTATACATCAACTATACTTCAATTTAGAAAAACTGAAGATGTGAACCCTAAAAGATTATCTTAACCCTAAAAAGTATGATAATAAAAATCATCAACTAAACAGAAGACAGCAAAATAAACCTGAGGCCTCATGGGTTCCATACTTGAAATAAAACATTTTCTAAGAGACCAAAAGAGGAAATCCTATGTCAGAGTTAACACTCTGCACACAAGAAACATGTGGATTATGCATTTATTAAAAATTTACTTAAAAATTCACTTCCAATATAGATGGAATATTTGTGCAATAAAGATCCCCAAAAGAGATCAAACAACTTTAATTTTTGCTTCTTTGATATTGTGCCCAATTAAAGCCATAGAAAAAAGGGTTTGGCCTGTGAATAGCTTGAGCTGATAAAACAGTAAAACATACTCTCCCCCAGAAAAAAACATTAGTTTCATCATTATTATTACCAATAAATCACACACATGGTTTTGCTATAATTTATTTATAATGGATTTAAAATCTAATTACCTTCATATTTATTTATCTTAGGAATAAGTTCATCAGTAGACTTAAAGTGTTCACCTAACAGCAAAATGTTATAATTAAAATTTTAAAAGAAGAAGATATAACTAAATTTTGGTATATCTCTGCACTGGAATATAGTGAAATCATTCCATTAAACTATGAAACTTCAATGGCATGGAGAAAACATTCATCATACAGTATTATTAATACAAGCAAAATTAGGTAGAAATGTATCAACATTATGAGAGCGAATTTATGAGGTAATGGAAAAGAATTACACTCAAAGTTAACATTAAGAAAATATTTTGTTAAGAAAAATCTAGTCAACACTTCTGAAATTTGCAAAAGTGATAGGTTTTATCAAGGGAGACTTTTCTTGCTGTTGTCACATTCGCTTCATATATTGGAATATCACATGCAATTTTTTTGTCAATTTTATGATTAAAGGTTTTGAAGGATGTGTGTGTAATTTTCAAAACAAATATGAAACCAAATCTAACTTGGAATATATCACATCAAAGACACAACTTACTTAGAGGTGACTGCATAACATAGGGAACTCAGCTCAGTGCTCTGTGATGAACTAGAGGGGTGGGTGGGGGTTGGGCGGTCCCAAAACGAGGGGATATACGTATGCCTATGTCTGATTAATGCTCTTGTATGGCAGTAACTAATACAACATTGTAAAGCAGTTATACGGCAATAAAAATATTTTTTTTTAAAGTGAGAACCCTATTGAGTTTGACTTCCATGTAGGAATTCTTTTCCTATGATATCTTATTGTAAATCAGGGCTCTGTTGCTTGGGCCATATGGTTATTCTCTGACAACATGGTGAAGGTTACTTTCTTACGTTTTTGGAGGCTGGGAGGGGAGAACTTCCATGTGAGCATTAGATGATTGCTCTGCCAGAGGTGAGTCCAAAATCCATCTAGAGATTAACGTGCTTAAGCTTTCAATGTCTTTTCTGTCATCTCTCCCATAATTTCACCCAAGAAGGTTCTGTTTTCTTTCTTAGTAATTATCAGTGACATACATCTGGTGACTTAATCCATAAGTCAAATTCACCTTGCACTGAAGCATCCTTGAATTTTAGATGTTAAGTGTAATCAGACTGGGAGCCTGTTTCCCACGGGCTCTGATGTGTAGGACAGTTTTCACTGGCACTAAATACAAGTTAACATCTGCAGTACTGATAAAAGAGATGATCTCTAAGCTAAACATCCCACCTCCCTCTGTGTGGCCTTTTCCAACAGATCAAGTTTAACACATGCTTTACCCACGGATTCAGGCTTAGTCCCATCACTCTTCTGCAGAAACTTAGAAATTAAAGATCATGATCACATCATCTTCCAGTTCCCTGTGTCATGTCACTGATTCCTAACCTTTTTTGGATCAAGTCCTCTGACAGTGTATGTGTGTTTACAGACTGTCTAGGTCAACTTCATGAAGTTCACAGGGAATTTTAAGTGCTTTTGCTCTAAGCACTAAAATGTATAAACAGATTTCTGCAGTACAAGCTTGGAATAGGAACTCTTTCCAATTGAGAACTATGCTGATTTTCTGAGAAAATTCTGTTACTGAATCTTGTTTTCCCACTGATTTACATTGCTATTTTAGAGATGCATATCTAAGTCACTTGTTTTTACAGAAAGATATAATAAAGTGATTCTTAGACTCAAGCATCCCTGGGAAACAGGGACTTTCCAATATCACATTATCAAGAAACAATAACTTCTGAAGTTAATCTGTTGAGATACAAGATGAAGAAATGTATCATAATGGACAAATTCTTCATGAAATCTTCATAACAAAAATTGAATCTTTCATTTCTTACCTTTGCACTTCCGAGATCTATCTCAAAGCACCTCTGGATATACATCTTTCACAAGGACTGGAAGGGCAGGTGATTTGGCAATGCTGTTAAACAGCTTGCAACTTGCGACAGCAGAAGACTGAATAGAATCCTTTGAAAAGTACAGGTAAAAGTACAAGTGTGCCTTAGAAGGAGTGTCAATGGAGAAAGTACAGGGGAATGCAAGACAGAGTGACTTTTTGACTAGAATACCTGTATATAAATACAAAGGATCTATCCAATTAACAAAACAAGGATTGAAATAGTAAAGGATTAGGACTAAAACTACCATTTGACCCAGCAATCCCACTACTGGGAATATAACCTGAGAAAACAACAATTCAAAAAGACACATGTACCCCAATATTCACTGTAACATTGTTTACAATAGCCAGGGCAAAGAAACAATCTAGATGTCCATGGACAGATGAATGGATAAAAAATATGTGGTAACAATTATACAATGGAATATTACTCAACCATAAAAAGAAATGAATTTGAGTTAGCTGTAGTGAGGCTGATGAACCTAGAACCTATTATACAGAGTGATGCAAGTCTAAAAGAGAAAAACAAATGTCTTATATCAATTCATTTACATAAAATCTAGAAAATGGTGCTGATGAAACTATTTGCAGGGCAGAAATAGAAACATAGAGAACAGATGTGTGGATACAACAAGGGAAGGAAAGGGTGAGGCGAGTGGAGAAAGTAGCATTAACATATAGACACTATCACATGTAAAACTGATAGCTGATGGAAGCTGCTTTATAACACAGGGAGTTCAGCCTGTTGCTCTGTGGAGACCGAGAGGGGTGGGCTGTGGTGGGGCAAGGGAGGCTCAAAAGGGAAGGGATATATGTAAACATAAGTAACTAATACAGCATTGTAAAGCAATTATACTCCAATTTAAAAAAGAAAAATAGTAAAGGATTGGGAAACACAATTTTATGACTATGACAAAAATGATCACAGTGAAGAAGCAAAAAGGAGAGTGTTTGGGTAAAAAAAAGGTCAAAAGGAGCATGTGACTGGACTGTGTTAAGGATGGCTGTGTTGTCTATGGGCTTGAGAATGGTTTCCTCGTGTAGCTTACTAATGAACACTGGGGTAAAATGTAATATTGCGGGATCTCAACATAAGATTTACTGAGGGCCTCTTATATAAGATCAGTATTGGCCACAAATAATATATGTTGAGTGAGACCTGTGCATCCTTGAGCTTGGTCCCAATCTGCTAAGGGGAGAGGAAGGCACCCAGGATGGTCACTGGTATCCAGAGGACAAACCATTACTCCACACCCATCTTGCAGCAGCCACATCATACCACACCTCACTTGTGCAATCTAGTTCCCAGCAGTGGTCCTCTGATCTCTGCATCACACGGGAGCCAAGGGGAAAATCAAGATTATTAATAAATTGCCTAAGGTCATGTTAGTGGGGATGGATTGACCCCAGAGCCCCAGAAGAACCACCCAGCCTCCTGTTGGATAAAGCAAGGTGTGAAGCATGCACTTTTGGAAGCATTAAAAATCTGTGAAGTCAAGGCAGGGAAAGTGACACTTGTACTAATTCTGGAAGGATGAACAGGATTTTGCTGTAAATGAGAAGAAGAAAGGAGTTGAATTTGGAACAAATAGCACCTGTCAAGGTACAGGGCTGAGCAATTCATGGTGACAGAAACCATGAAAGAGCCGGCAGAGTGGACCATCTGCACCAGCGTCACCATAAAGCTGTGGGAACTTTACTGCACCAGGTGAGAGAGATTTTTGAAGAAGGGATGTATTTGTGTTTTATTTAGATGCATTTTTAGAAATAAAAAGTCCATTGTGTTTAGTGAAAAGGGGCAGTGGTGGTGTGGAGACAGCATTATGTGCAAGAGGAGATAAATTAAGAAATTGACAGTAAAGCTTGAATGACGATGGAGTCTAGGCTGGAGCAGTGGGAATGGGCCGCAAATGAGCTAGTTCACCAGTGGAATTGGCCAGGCTAGGTGGCCAATCAAGGCTTAATAGAGTTCGAGAGGGAGGTGTTCAGGATGCCTCCCAAGGTTACGACGTGGTAGATATCGGTCACCAACTAATGGGGACAGAAAAAGAGGAGGAGTCATGAGAAAGGAGGTTGGGTAAAATGAATTCCCTCCAAGTGGTATCTACAGAACGTTCAGGTAAACTGTTCATTTGACCTAAGCTTGAACTCAGAAGAGCAGGATGGGAGATGGGGATTGTGAAATGACCAACCCATGGGCAGTTGAAGTCAGGAAGTGCAGGGGTTGATTCAGGAAAAGTGCATGAAGAACCAAGATGAGTAAACAGAAATCAGCATAGGGGACTGAAATGCAGTGCTCAGATCCTGGAAGAGAACCAAGAACAAAGGCATCCTGGGAAACAAGAAAAGAAAGTGTGTCAAGAAATGGAGTGCTTGGTTGTGTCATATTCACAGACATAATCATCTTAATGATACAATATGCTTTTAAATGCTATATAATAACTTAACCTACATTTCTTTTTTTGTAAGGTGGTTGTATCAGCAGAAGGTTTCAGAGTTCTGACTTGTAAAGTAGCTGGTGGTTGTAGTTAACCACAACTCAGAGTACACTCGCACCTGCAAATCTCTATCAAATACTTCTTCATATGTCAGTGCTTTTCAGACTTTAATGTGGACGCAAATCACTGAAGGGCTTTCTAAAATACAGGGCCCAAGTCAGTAAATCTACTCTGGGGCCCTAGATCAAATTCTGCATTTCTAATAAAGTCCAGGTGATGCTGATCTTACTCCTGCATGAATCCCGCTTGTATCATTGTTCTTGTTGTTCAGTCCTGTCCGACTGTGACCCCATAGACTGCAGTACATCAGACTTTCCTGTCCTTCACTATGAGTTTGTTCAAACTCATGTCCACTGAGTCAGGGGTTCAACCATCTCACCCTCTGTCATCCCTTTCTCCTCCTGCCTTCTATGTTTCCCAGCATCAAGGTCTTTTTCCAGTGAGTCAGCATTTTGCATCGGGTGGCCAAATTATTGGAGCTTCAATTTCAGCATCAGTCCTTCCAATGAATATTCAGGGTTTATTCCCTTTAAGATTGACTGATTTGATCTCCTTGATGTCCAAGGAACTCTCAAGAGTTTTCTCCAGCACCGCAGTTTAAAAAGTATCAACTCTTTGGCACTCTCGTTTTATGGTCCAACTCTCACATCCATACATGACTACTGGAAAGACCATAGCTTTGATTATACAGACATTTGTCAGCAAAGTGATGTCTCTGCTTTTTAATATGCTATTTTGTATTAACTAGTATTGAAAACCTAGGCTTCTTTAACAGGAACGTCACACCCAGGGCAAAGAAAATTCAGATCTCAGCACTTTTGGTGAATTGCAGGAGTTGGGGGAGCAATTTTATGACAAGTGGCCCATGCACAGAATATAATATGAAGCTGGGACATTTGAAGTTTGGTATGAGCACTGTAAGCTTCACTTGGGCATTCTTTGGCATTGGCATTGCCAAAGAATGCTCAAACTACCACACAATTGCACTCATCTCACACTCTAGCAAATTAATATCCCAAATTCTACAAGCCAGGCTTCAACAGTACATGAACCATGAACTTCCAGATGTTCAAGCTGGTTTTAGAAAAGAGAGGAACCAGAGATCTCCATACAACTGTACTTATTTCACATGCAAGCAAGGTAATGGCCCAAATTCTACAAGCCAGGCTTCAACAGTACATGAACCATGAACTTCCAGATGTTCAAGCTGGTTTTAGAAAAGAGAGGAACCAGAGATCAAATTGCCAACATTCGCTGGATCATGGAAAAAGCAAGAGAGTTCCAGAAAAACATCTGTTTCTCATTTATTGACTATGCCAAAGCCTTTCACTGTGTGGATCACAATAAACTGTGGTAAATTCTGAAAGAGATGGGAATACCAGACCATCTGACCTGGCCATTGAGAAATCTGTATGCAAATCAGGAAACAAGAGGCAGGTCTGGACATGGAACAACAGACTGGTTCCAAATAGGAAAAGGAGTAAGTCAAGGCTGTATATTGTCACCCTGCTTATTTAACTTATATGCAGAGTACATCATGAGAAATTCTGGGCGGGATGAAGCACAAGCTGGAATCAAGATTGCTGGGAGAAATATCAATAACCTCAGATATGCAGATGACACTGCCCCTATGACAGAAAGTGAAGAAGAACTAAAGAGCCTCTTGATGAAAATGAAGGAGGAGAGTGAAAAAGTTGGCTTAAAGCTCAACATTCAGAAAACTAAGATCATGGCATCTGGTCCCATCACTTCATGGCAAATAGATGGGGAAACAATGGAAGCAGTGTCAGACTTTATTTTTTTGGGCTCCGAAATCACTGCAGATTGTTACTGCAGTGATTGAAATTACATCATGCAGCCATGAAATTAAAAGATGCTTACTCCTTGCAAGAAAAGTTATGACCAACCTAGATAGCATATTAAAAAACAGAGAGATTCCTTTGCCAACAAAGGTTCGTATAGTCAAGGCTATAGTTTTCCCAGTAGTCATGAATGGATGTGAGAGTTGGACTATAAAGAAAGCTGAGAGCCAAAGAACTGATGCTTTTGAACTGTAGTGTTGAAGAAGACTCTTGAGAGTCCCATGGACTGCAAGAAGATCCAACCAGTCCTTTCTAAGGGAGATCAGTCCTGGATGTTCATTGAAAAGACTGATGTTGAAGCTGAAACTCCAATGCTTTGGCCACCTGATGTGAAGAACTGACTCATTTGAAAAGACCTCGATGCTGGGAAAGATTGAAGGCAGGAGGAGAAGGGAATGACAGAGGATGAGATGGTTGGATTACATCGCCAACTCAATGGACATAAGTCTGAGTAAACTCTGGTATTTGGTGATGGACAGGGAGGCCTGGCATGCTGCTTTCCATGGAGTCGCAAATTGATGCTTTTGAACTGTAGTGTTGAAGAAGACTCTTGAGAGTCCCATGGACTGCAAGAAGATCCAACCAGTCCTTTCTAAGGGAGATCAGTCCTGGATGTTCATTGAAAAGACTGATGTTGAAGCTGAAACTCCAATGCTTTGGCCACCTGATGTGAAGAACTGACTCATTTGAAAAGACCTCGATGCTGGGAAAGATTGAAGGCAGGAGGAGAAGGGAATGACAGAGGATGAGATGGTTGGATTACATTGCCAACTCAATGGACATAAGTCTGAGTAAACTCTGGTATTTGGTGATGGACAGGGAGGCCTGGCATGCTGCTTTCCATGGAGTCGCAAACAGTCAGACATGACTGAGAGACTGAACTGAACTAAAGCTTCACTTGCAAAAGGCAATTTATGGGAAAGAAATGGGTAAGTTGTCTTCCATTATTTGAAGAAAAGTCTTCATGATTACAAAGGTCAAAACCAGAACTGACAGGAGGAAAAGGGAAATAGATTCGTTTTTTGAACAGTCCAAAGGAATGTTTTCAAAGGAATTTTTCAGTGTAAGAGCATGGAGAAATCTCAGAGATCATCTAGTTTAAACTACTCACATATCCAGCATATGAAGAAAAGAGGGAGAAGTTTATATAACACTCAGGTGATGTTTTAACACTGGTTATTGTATTGAAGACTTGACTTCAAATATCATCTTTAACTGAATGATCATTTACATTCATGAGGTGGTGAGGTGAAGTCGCTCAGTCGTGTCCGACTCTTTGCGACCCCGTGGACTGTAACCTACTAGGCTTCTCCGTCCGTGGGATTCTCCAGGCAAGAATACTGGAGTGGATTGCCATTTCCTTCTCCAGGGATTTACATTCATAAACTGAAGTAATTACATATAGCTCTTCATTCTAGGAACCAGTTTTATAGTCAATTTGTTATGCAAACAAAAAGGAAATCTAGTGGATTTTGGGGAGGGTTGGTTTCTGAGAAATATCAGGAATTTGCATCTATACTAATATCAGGGTTCTATCCAGGTACTTAACCATGGTTACACCTAATAAAATAGGTATGAATTATCTCACAGACCAGCTGGAACTTTGAAAGCTTTTTAAAGTAATTTGAATGTTGGCTTTTAAATTTATTTATTCAAAAGTCATTGAACAAGTATTGGATGTGAGAACTTCAGGTGGTTATTGAGGCTACTGATAAACTTAATTCCATGGGGTAACTGACAGCTGCTTAGGAACCTTGAGGAGGAAAAGGGTTGGACTGGAAGATTCAAGTCATTCCTCATGAAAGCATCTCAGGATCTCTGAATCCAGAGGGTATCATCTGTAACTGCCAGGTAAGTGGGCACATTGAAGACTTGACACATGCTTCACCATGTCTGATAGAAATAGCAATTGTCTTCAGTGAGGTGTCACCTCACACTGGTCAGAACGGCTATCATGAAAATGTCTACAAACTATAAATGCTGGAGAGGATGTGGAGAAAAGGGAGCCCTCCTACACTGTTGGTGGGAATTGATACAGTAGCTATAGAGGACAGTATGGAAATTACTTAAAGGAGCTACTGTATGATCCTACAATCCCACTCCTGGGCATACATCTGAAGAAAACTCTTAATTCAAAAGGATACATGCACCCTAATGTCAATGGCAACACTATTTATAATAGCCAAGACATGGAAGCACCCAAAGTATCCATGGACAGGTGAATGGATAAAGAAGGTGTGGTACATATTAAACAGTGGAATACTAGTTAGTTAGTTAGTTAAGTCCCTCAGTCGTGTCCGACTCTTTGCGACCCTATGGACTGTAGCCCACCAGGCTCCTCCGTCCATGGGATTCTCCAGGCGAGAATACTGGAGTGGGTTGCCATTTCCTTACTACTAAGCCATAAAAACGAATGGAATACTACCATTTGTGGCAACATGGATGGACCTGAAGATGATCATATTAAGTGAAGTAAGTCAGAGAGAGACAAACATCATATGATATCATTTATATATGGAATCAAAAAAAAAAAAAAACTGATACAAAGAAACTTATTTACAAAGCAGAAATAGACTCACAAAGAAAGCAAACTTAAGGTTATTGAAGGGGGTGGGAGGAGGAGAGATAAATTAGGAGTTTTGGATTAGCAGATACACACTACTATATACAAAATGGATAAACAACAGGGGCATACTATGTAGCAATGGGAACTGTATTCAGTATCCTGTAATAACCTATGATGGTAAAGAATCTGAAAAAGGATAGATATGTATACACGTACACACACACAAACATATGAATCATTTTGCTGTCACCTGAAACTAATACAACATTGTTATCAACTATACTTCAGTACTAAAATGGTTATATAAAAAAGAAATAGCAATAGTTGGATGGATGTAGAGGGCTTCATGATCTGTTTTGATTCCAGGATTTGGTTGAGCACCCCTGGTCTAGATTTTCTGAAACAGACATTGGGCTGCAAAGACTCAGACATATGGCAAGTCTTTGATAGAATTCAAGAGTAAAAATGAAGCTTACTTTATAGAGAAGAGAACATAGATTTTGTTTATTCACAGGCTAGTTTTAAAAGAAAATGTAAATGCATGCACAATATTTGCCTTTTCCCAGGAAGAGAAACCAAATATGAACCTCCTAATTTTCTCCAAAAGTTTTTGTACATCTGTGTGTGATATTGAGTAATTAGTCAGTCATGACACGTTCTCACTTCCCTACTCAATCTCCAGCTGGAAAAATTAAGATGAAAAACTCTCCACAAATGTAATCATTACAAAGTGTTGAAGCAGATTTGGATGAAAGACAGTTTAGATACAAGTCATTCAGATTTACTGCCATGCCAGTTGACTGCAGCAAGACACATGTCTTGTTACAGCAGTTTGTTTGCCTTTATTCCATGATGATGACACAATATATTGTCAAAGTAGATACACGTTATGCAATACATGAAGAATTTGATTTAGCAAATCGCATACATTAAACCACCCAGATATATGATGTCAATCAAAACTCATTGGGTGAATGATCAGTGTTTCAGAAGAGTTCTAAAGATATTGACCATAGAATTGGTCAATATACATCTCTTTATCTTATGCTTTTTGCTTCTGGTAAGTTTCTTCTCAAGGTGGTCAAGTCCAGTAGCCTCTTAGTCTCCAGGAATTCCAGGAGCTAAGCTGGAAGCAATACCAGCTCCCTCCCTCCTGCTTCTGCTGAAATGCTAGCAAATCATGTTTTCAGATCACAGCTTTAGGAAAGAAAGCAAGGCATATCAAATACAGTCAACGAATTATTCATGTACTTCCTGATTTCCTTGTAATATATTTTTTTCCAGATATGTATGACACGTACTTGCTGATCTCTGAATATTCTGAAATTAAGACTGCCAGTCTGGAAATTTGGAAGATAAACCCTACCATACATACTATCACTAAAAAAAACAAAATAGCATCTCTATTAGGATATATTAATTTTATTTCTGCTGCTGCTGCTGCTAAGTCGCTTCAGTTGTGTCTGACTCTGTGCGACCCCATAGATGGCAGCCCACCAGGATCCCCCATCCCTGGGATTCTCCAGGCAAGAAGTCTGGAGTGGGTTGCCATTTCCTTCTCCAATGCATGAAAGTGAAAAATAAAAGTGAAGTTGCTCAGTCGTGTCTGACTCTAGTGCAGGTTAAATATAGAAAACTAGGAATACATCTTATTTTCTAAATTTTAGAGGGGATTGCACCTCAAAATTAGTCTATTGCTTACTATTATTATTAAATAGACATCTTAGTTATATCAGAAGCTAGGTTATTTCATATAAACGATATTTTATTTACATCTCTCTGTGATGTCATTGGAAGGGAAAGGGAAGTCGCTCGCTCAGTCATGTTCAAATCTTCGCGACCCCATGGACTGCAGCCTACCAGGCTCCTCCATCCATGGGATTTTCCAAGCAAGAGTACTGGAGTGGGGTGCTGTTGCCTTCTCCAAATGTCATTGAAACTAGTTGTCTACTGGTAAGTCCAACAGGTACTTCTGTACTAAAATTGATCACTTTTTTCCCCCTAGAATTTTTTTGGTTACAGGAAACTTTTATAGTGTTTAGTGGGTTGTCATGAATTTGACTTACATCTAAGGTGTTACTTAATATAAAACACTTTAAGCAGAGTTAAATTTTGCCCTTCTTAGTAAAATATTTACTTATTAAATGGATTGAAGACCATTAAAAATTTATAACAATTTGTTATTTTCCCAAACAGAAGATAAAAACATACTTGTATAGAATTGTTTTCAACTTAGTTTAGAGAATAATTATAATTTTTCTACTTGAGTTCTGTGGAAGACCTGATCTCATAACAAATGAGAATAGGGTAATAGCTCATTTTTTCTTGACAAATGGGTAAAATATCCACCATACACCTAGTACTGAGTGGCATCGATAATTTAAAAAATTAAATCTGCAACAAGATTTAAAGACAGACTTCAAAAGCTTTTATAGGGTCACATAATATTTAGCTTGTAAGTATAAAATGGAAATAGTGTATTTCAGGAGCAAAAAAGCAAAAATAAGTGATTGTTGGAGTCATAATAATTTACAATGTAAAACATTTTCTAATACTAGCATAATAACAGTAAAGGGGAACTTAATCTCAAAAACAAAATTCTAACAAAAGTTCATTTGCTAATGTCAACCAATGAAAAGGATGTACTTCCTGCTAAGTGAATGAGAGTTTAAGAGTGGAAGAGTTTATGGCAAGTCTTAGGATAATTCCCATTCCAACCTCTCTTTACAGAAACAGTACTAAAATAAAATTCTATGCATCCTCACAAATACAGCTAACTTTAAAGAGAAGTGGTCAGAGGAGGTAGCATCATCCTCCCTTTATTGTGAGTAGAAGGTCAAGGGGCAATGGTTTCTGAAGAATCAGATGAAACGTAGACACTGGAGAGTGGGAACTGATGCCCTTAAATGAAAGAATAATCTCAAGCTGTTTGCACTGAATCTAGAATAAAAGTTGAAACCTACTGGTCTTCTTTCTCCACTCCATGAAGAGTGGATGCTTCTCTCAGAATGAATCCCAGCAGGAGATATTTTGTGAGAGGGCTGAGCAGAATTCCTTCATCAATAATACACTGTTTTGATTACTGTAGCTTTGCAGTATTTTCTGAAGTAATGCTTCTTGTTTTGTTCTTTTTCATCAGGATTGCTTTTGCAATTCGTATAACTTTGGGGATTATTTGTTCTAGTTCTGTGAAAAATGTCATGGGTAATCTGATAGGGATTACATTAAATCTATATATTGCTTTGGGTGGTATTATCATTTTAACAATATTAAATCTTCCAATCCAAGAGCATGGAATACCATTTCTTTGAACTATCTTTAGTTTTCTTCATTAATATTTTGTAGTTCTCAGCATACATGTCTTTCACCTCCTTGGTGAGGTTTATTCCTAGTATTTTATTTTATTTTTTGATTTGATTTTAAAAGGGATTTTTATTTACATTCCTCTTCTGATGCCATCAAAAAGAATAAATAATGCTATTTGCAGCAGCATGGATGGACCTAGAGATTATCATACTCAATGAAGTAACTCAAAAAGAGAAATATAAATACCATATTATATCATTCACATGTAGAATCTAAAACATGATACAAATCAACATATCTATGAAACAAAAAGACTTACAGACATAGGGAGCAGACTTGTGGTTGTCAAGGAGTAAGGAGTTGGGGTAGGGGAGGAGTGGGAGTTTGGAATTAGCAGATGCAAATTATTACATATTAAATTGATACACAACAAAGTCCTACTCTGTATCACAGTGGGTTTATCCTGTGATAAACAAGAATGAAGAATAATATGAAAAATATACATATATATATGAATCACTTTGCTGTAGAGCAGAAAATAATATAACATGTATATAAAATATAATTCATTAAAATTTTTAAAAAATGGTTTCACATTTCTCCAGTTGCTCTCAATCTCCTTCCTCCACAAGAGATAAACAGTTAAATTGAATATATATTTTGCATTTAATATTTTGGCTGTGCCACATGGCATGTGAGATCTTAGTTCCCTGAGAAGGAATAGAACCTGCACTGCTTGCAGTGAAATCCTAACCACTGGACCACCAGGAAAGCCCCTAAATCAAACACAATATCTAATCCTCAAATTATAGTTCTATTTGGCAAACAAATTTTAGAAAACTAAAAATGGAATCAAGGATTTATCCACACCACATTGAGTGAACAGTATTCTGGATGTAATCTATGCATTATGTAAATAATCACAAAAGAATTAAAGGCATGGAGATTATACAATTAACATAATGTTTTATAAAGAAATAAGAAATGAGAGAGATTGATAGAGAAAGTTTGGAAAGAAGACAACATAAAGAGCAGATGAAAATTTTCCTAAGTGTCTTAAGTTATGGAAGAGTTCATTAAAAGCTAAATGTGAAACATTTTAAGTAAATGTTTCAATGTCTTGTGTTAGTTAAATGTTTATTAGACCATAAAATTATTAATAAACAACAATGAGACTATTACTAAAAAGGTAGACCACATTATCTAAGAGCTTACTTTCCCTTCTTAATAGAAAAATGATAGATGCTCACTGAAATAGAAGCAAATACTTTGCAAAGGAGTCTATGCTTTTAATATGTTTTTAATAACATTTTTTCACAGCTTTAGAGAGATCATTTAGAAAGGTTGTATCTTATATTCATGAAACATTTTCCAAAGAACATATTTATCCTGCTCAATTTCAATTTTTTGTCCATAAGTTGCAAAGTGAAGGTATGTATAAGAGTTTCCTGGAGATATAGCACATATGATACAACCTCCTTGCAAACAAAATAATACCTACTAGTCTCATTTGCCAAATAGCACTGCATAACAAATACCCTCAAGATCCCTGTAAGATTCTTGCTTACAACAAGAATGATTTCTCAGTCAAGTGTGTGTGGGTTTTCTGGAATCTGCAGAACTTGACCCCATGGCGGGAACTGGGTTCAGAACAGCAGCAGGGCCTCTGAGTCCACTGTGCTCTCTGGGGCACACTCTGCTCATGGTGATGGCAGCAAAGACAGCAAATATCTGCACCAGCATATGACACTTGTCACAGGCATTATACTTCCATCTTGTAGGTTACAGCAAGCATGGCAAAGACCACATTCTGATAGAAACACACACCTCAAAAGGAGTAGACATCAGCTACTACTACCAGGGACAAAAGTGAGACCAGAAATGCCATTTAATTACCTGTATGTCTATCTACACACTGACATGCATAGATAAACATGGTGGGGAACATGGTGATAAAATTTTGGATTTTTTTTTTTTTACTTTATTCCTTGCTCTTTTTGAGGGGGAGGGATTTTATTTCTTAAACACTGCAGTACATAATTTAAAAATTTACTGCAGTCGTAATTTCTTAGAATGACTTCATTGAGATATAATTCAAATACAAATATTTCACCATTTTGAAGTGTAGAATTCAGTGGTCACCAGTATCTAATTTCAGAGTATTTTCATCACTCCAAAGGGAAAAGCTGTCCTCATTAGCAGTCACTGCCCTTTTACCTACTTCTACCAGCCACTGGCAAAACATTTGTCAAATTTCTTTCTGTATAGATTAGTCAGTCCCGAACATTGCATATAAATGTAGTCTTACATTTTATGGTCTTTTGTGAAAGGCTTTTTCTACCTAGCACCATGTTTTCAAGGTTCATCCACGTTGCAGCATGTATCAATACTTCATTACTTTTAATTTTTATTGCGTAACATTCTATTGAATAGATACACTCTGCTTTGTTTACTTATTAGTTGATGGACATTTGGGTGGTTTCTATTTTTTTTTTTTTTGCTATAATGAAAAATGTTGCTATGAAACATCGTGTGTGGGGATTTTCCATTTTCTTGAGTATATATCCGGGGGTAGAATTACTAATTCATATATTTACTCTGGGTTTAAGGTTTTGAAGAACTGAATCACTGTTTTCAAAGTTGCTACAGTAGTTTACAATCTGACCAGCAATATATAGGGTTCCAGTCTCTCCACATCCTCATCAACACCTACTACTATCTGTCTCTTTGATTCTAGCTGTTTCACTGGATGTAAAGTAGTTGGCTCATGATTTTAATTTGCATTTCCATCATAACTAATAATGTCGGCCATCTTTTCATGTGTGTATTTACCACTTGAGAAATGGGTATTCAAGCACTCTGTTCATTTTTCTATTGAATTATCTTTTTATTGTTAAGTCATGAGAGTTCTTTATATATTTTAAATATCAATATAAGATCTTAATCAGATATTATAGGCCTCTGTGGTAGTTCAGAGGGTAAAGCATCTGCCTGCAATGTGAGAGACCTGGGTTCGATCCCTGGGTTTGCAAAATCCCCTGGAGAAGGGAAAGGCAGCCCACTCCAGTATTCTGGCCTGGAGAATTCCGTGGACAGAGGAGCTTGGCAGGCTACAGTGCATGGTGTCGCAAAGAGTCGGACACAACTGAGCAACTGAACATGTGCACAATCAGATACATGAATGGAAAATATTTTTTCATGTTATATGGTTTGTCTTCTCATTTTCTCAACAATGTCCTTTGAAGCACAGAAGGTTTTAATTTAATAAAGTCATTTTTCTTTTGTCACATGTGTTTTTGGTGTGTTTCTGAGACATGACCAATCACCTAATCTAAGGTCATCAGAAATTTCTCCTGTATGTGTTTCTAAGCATTTCATACTTTTACCTCTTACATTTAGGTCTTTGATTCATTTTTGACTTAATATCTGTACATGGTAGGAGGTAAGGGTTCACATTTATTCTTTTGCATATGGATATCCAGGGGTCCTGGCACTATTTGTTGAAAAGAATACCTTGTCCCCATCCAGCTGTCTTGGTAGCATTGTCAAAATCAATTGACCATAAATGTGAGAGTTTATTTCTGGACTCTCAGTTATCTGCATGTCTAAATTATTAGCCTTACCACACTATTTTTATTGTTTCACAGTAAGTTTTGAAATTGGAAACTGGGAGTACTCCAAGTTTATAGCTCTTTTTCAAGATTTCTTAGCTATTTTGGGTCCTTTGCATTTCCATGAATATTAAGATCTGCTTTCCTGTTTCTTAAAAATGGTAGCTAGGAGTATATATATATTTCTAAAACAATAAAGTTATTATTCTTAATAGCTATCTTTCCTATGAAACTACTAAGTCTCTTTCTTAAATTGTGTATGCTGCTGCTGCTAAGTTGCTTCAGTCGTGTCTGACTCTGTGTGACCCCATAGACCACAGTCCACCAGGCTCCTCTGTCCCTGGAATTCTCCTGGCAAGAATACTGGAGAGGGTTGCCATTTCCTTCTCCTAAATTTTGTATAGATTTATACTAAATAAAATTACTATAATAGCTTAGAAGTTATGAAGAGATTGCATTTAATGTAAGTGGCTAGGCAAATGCTTTCTGAAGCGGAGTACAAAATATAATTAACATTTTAATACACACGGGAGGACATTATTGAAATAGATGAGCACAGGAACAGTGCTCCATAGACAGTGCTAGCATGCACTGGGAACAGAAAACAGAGAACAGATTTGTGGTTGCCAAGGGGGAGGAGGAGTAGGGGAGGGGTAAGGGGGAGGGGTGGATTAGGGGTAGCAAACTTATATACAGAATGGATAAACAACAAGGTCCTACTGTATAGCACAGGGAATTATATTCAATACCCTGTGATAAACTATAATGAAAAAGAATATGAAAAAGAATGTATAGATATGTATAACTGAGGCACTTTGCTGTATACCTGAAAATAACATGACATTGCAAACCAACTATACTTCAATTTAAATTAAAAGCTGGAAATGTTGGATTAAATGCAATTCCAGAGGTCACAGCTATCACATTTCACAGTGTGTTGATAAGTCTAATAAGAGTGGTCAAATGGCCAGATGGAGACGTGGTAGACTTTCCAGGACAGCAGCCAAGCTGTGTCTAGTCAGCTTCCAAGTTGCTGGGACAAAATTATGATAATAAGTCAATAATACAGAGCAGGTATTTCACTTTGTCTTTCATGTGGGTGGGTGCAGGGTAGGACTGTCAGGCGGGAAAGTGCTTGAAAGGCTATTGCCTGGAGGAGCCTGGGACCTAGATGGCTCCCAGGCAAGTTCAAAGGCAGGGCTCAAGTGCTGAAGACACCAGTCTGCCTTGAGATCTACTTCTAAAACACAGGCCCACATCTTGATGTGTGCCATGTTAGGTATGTGGATCCACATGCTAGAGGGGTCTGGGCTCACCCCTTCTAGTATCAGCCACTGAAAATGCAAAGACAGGAATAGGAAGTTATACTCGCCCATTTCATACCACCATCTAATCTGTCATCAAGCATTTCATTAATCACACACAACTCCAAGTCACTTGCAACTTAATTTACCACTAATCAGCATCAAGATAACTGAGAAAAAGAAGACTATTGCTCAAAAGCACAGGAGTCCCGAGGCAGGAAAGCCTCACCAGAAATGCTCACTTTTCTGCCTGTCTTTTGAACTGATTTCACCTTTTGCAAAATAAAAATCATGGTGACACAAATCTTGCAAACACACACTCAGTTTCTCCCCAAAATAGCTGCATTCTTTTATTTGGTGATTCAATACATTTTTAATTCCAATAGTCACCACATAACCTAGGCACAAGATTCAGCATTGTACAAGCGAAAGATTTGACTGATTTTCTTTCCAATTGCCAAAGAGTACAATAAGTGAATTGATTAAAGGATATACTTCTGTACATAAAAATATTCATGTATTTATACAAGTGTATGGAACAGAGTTTAAAGATAATCTAACCAGAACATCACAATAAATAGGATGTGTTCCTATAGGACAGCCGAGCATGCTTTGTCAGGAAGTTGTCAAGTCTCTTATTCTCAAGGTGCTTTATGATCTTCTGAGCTGGGCTCACATTTCCCTAAATAAGGGTTAGAGGTTAGTAACGCCTGGACCTGGATGCCTCTGGGGGTATTCTGCTTTTTACTTGCATCCCAGTAAGAGGAGTTGAAGACATGATTATTTATTTTCCAAGAGTCTTTGCAATTTACCAAATTCTATCCATTTCCCAATTAACATTTGAAAAAGCAGATTGATCTAAGCTCTAGCACCATACAAGAAGGAAATACATGTATTTTTGTCAGAGCAACAATATTTTATATCATCTTTGTCCCTCTGGCTATAACAATTCTGTTTAGAAAATTTTACCAAGCTAAAAATAGTTGATCTAGGATGTCATAAAAAAGAATATTAAATACCTTTGGTAAAAATAGATATATTTAACAAGATTAGAAAAGCAAACAGTTATAATGTCAAAAGGAGACTATAAAAAATGTACACAATAAAACAAATAAACCAACTTATAAAGTGAAGATAAGGCCACTCTTTTCAGGTTTGTCTGTTCCAAACCATGCATGGAGGTCTCTTCTTCTAAATGGTAGAAATCTGATTAAGAAATATGGAATATCCAGTCTCTCCTATCAGTATGACAAGTTTAATTCATGGCAACACAGTTCCTTTTTAAAACCCATGTTGGTAGAACTTAGAACACTCTTATACATGTGACTAGAAGAAACAATCCGAGATTTCTGTGATTTTAGCCCCAGAGCACGGGGCTTAGAGTTAAGCAAGGCGACAGAACCAGGGGCTCACAGGCAGTGTTTCCTGTGCTGACATGAACCTAGGCCACATCCAGACAAGAGACACAATGCAGCCCAGGGCGCTCATAGGGACTTTGCAACTAACTAGAAATCTACAAGGTTCATTCCTTTTCCCGGCGAGGACGTTCCTCTTGTCGTGGGGCCTCATCTCCAAACAGCCGTTGCACAACCCCTAATTCTGCCCGGTGTCTCCTCTCTCAGAACACGCTGTAAATCCTGAAGATGAAAGGGCTCTGGAGCCAACAGCCGGGACTGTGGATGGAGATAAGGCACAAGTTCCGTCGCAGAGGCAGCCCTGAGCTACCGCGAGGCATTATCCCCCAGGGTTCCCCCTGCACACGCAGTCACACTCCTCATGGTGCTCGAGGGCCACGTCCGTGAGTGACTTATGCAGCCCCCGGACGCCTGTCTTGGGTCTCAACTGAAGGACCTGAAAGGGAACAAAGGAAACCACCTTTAAAATCAGGCCATGTCTGCAACTTGTGATTTCATGGACAGGAATGATTTCAGAACAGAATCTCAGGGCCCAACAATGACTTAACACATTTTAATTTCTATTCCTGAAGGCATTATGAACATATTTCCCCACCCTTCAAAGAAATCACAAATGATTATCATCTTTTCACGAAAGGAAAGACCTTTTAATACCAACAATTAGGAAGGAGGTTGTTCAGAATAAATAGACTTGTGGTTGCCAAGGGAGAGAGGGACAGGTAAGGGAATGGATTGGGACTCTGGGATTAGCAGATGCAAACTAGAATATATAGAATGGATAAACAACAATGTCCTACTGTACTGCATAGGGAACTATAATCAATATCTTGTTATAAACCATAATGGAAAAGATATGAAAAATAATGTATATGTATATGTATAACTGAGTGACTTTGCCATACAGCAGAAATTAACACAACATTGGAAATCAATTATACTTTAATAAAATAAATTTTTAAAAAAGAATAGTCCTTACATTGAAAGATTCACTATGCCCTCTTTCCCTTACGCATTTAACCACAATCAGAGGGAATTTCACCTTCTTTAGATGTTTTGGAAACCACTACTGAACAATTTGTTTTTCTGTTTGTTGTTTTCTTTCATTCATTTATTCACATGCTTAGCAAATATTTATCCTTGGAGCATGGCAGGCAAGTACTGAGATGCTGTGAAAAGAAACCCGACCCGTCTGCAGCTGAGTCTGCTCAATTATGCTGCTCATTAACGTGCTTGGCTACACGTCAAGTTCTCTGTAAACTTGATGAGATGGATTAGATGTACTTCATCGACAACAGCTCCGTCACAGTTAACTTTCTGCAGCTGGGTCCTACTGTGTCGTGTACAGTTGGCAAGAACAACAAGAATGCCTCTATTAAATGAAGTTATTTGCAATTTGGATGGTTGAGATTTTAAACCAGAAATACAGCAAAACAGACACTGATACTAAACACACCCTTTTCAAACTGTGATGAAAGCATACAGCTATGTATTCTATATGTGATTCTCTGACATATTTAAGAACTAACTACTCAACGTATATTACATTTTAGGTCTTATAACAGAAATGATACAAAGTTTTAGAAATTATGTGGCTTTGGCTTATGAACAGAGCACAGAATCATGTGAAGTTGTGTAGTTTGCTCTGAGTCTGACACAGACAACTTTGCAGAGCAACTTCTGAAAGATACCATTCTGGAAATATTCATTAATCCAAAATGGCACAAATCAGGTTTTACAGGGGCTTCCCAGGTTGCTCAGTGGTAAAGAACCTACCTGCCAATGCAGGAGACTCGGGTCTGGGAAGATCCCCTGGAGAAGGAAATGGCAACCCTCTCCAGTATTCTTTTTTTTTTTTTTTAATTTTATTTTTACTTTATTTTACTTTACAATACCGTATTGGTTTTGCCATACATTGACATGAATCCACCATGGGTGTATATCAGCTCCCAATCCTGAATCCCCCTCCCACCTCCCACCCCATATCCTCTCTCTGGATCATCCCCGTGCACCAGCCCCAAGCATCCTGTATCTTGTGGGTGTGGAGAAAAGGGAACCCTCTTACACTGTTGGTGGGAATGCAAACTAGTACAGCCACTATGGAGAACAGTGTGGAGATTCCTTAAAAAACTGCAAATAGAACTGCCCTCTCCAGTATTCTTGCCTGGATAATCCCATGGACAGAGGAGCCTGGCAGGTTACAGTTCATGGGGTCGCAAAGAACTGGGCATGACTTGGTAACTGAACAGCAACACAACTGGTTTTATGACTTAGTAACTAAACAACATCTGGTTTAATGGCTGTTTTACTTAAATATTTAAAAATGAAAAACAAAGAATCGTCCTCCCTTTGGAGTATCTGGCCATATCAAAGGTTAATTAGCTGACATTTTTTGAATGCTTACTGGGTACCAGGTGATCTAATAGTTTTCACATATTTTAACTCACTAGAATTCTATGAAGTAATTTATAATTATGAGCCCTATTTTGCACATGAGTGAACAGAAGTTTAGAGAGAATGAGTGACACAGTCACTATCTGTACTTTTGCCAAATGGGAATGATCACAATGATAGATAATAACTTCACCAAGACCCAGAATATTGCTAGTCATATGCTCTACTTATTTATTAACTTTTTTCCTAGAGAGGTAAACTGCAAAGTCTTATGATGGCTATGAAAAATAGTAAACTTTTAAAGTAGATTTTCTATGACATTTACAATTCTAGAGTGAAAATTATTCAGACTATTATTTTCATGTGAAACTTAATCCAGGGAGATGAATACAATATATGTGTTGGTATTGATCTCCTGCTTTTGACCAACATAAGGTGGCATGAAAACCAACTGCTCGTAAGATGCTGGCACTACGCCTTATCATCACTCTCGCAAATGGCTTCTGGAATCAGGTCAAGTGGATTCATACATTGCAATATTGGCAATGTCTTTAATTCCTACATCCACTTATATACATTCTCCCAGTTGGCAGAGGAAAGAATGACCATGACTGGTAAGGGTTAGTAAGACCCCCATATACAGTTCTGACAGTCTACATTACACCAGGCTACAACCCAACAACCCTTCCTCCCTCTGCAGAGCTTACACAAGATGCAGTCACCATATAATTGCCCCCTCTCCACCCCATCTTCATCTACCCATGCCTGTGGATATTTACAAAAACAAAAGAATCTCATAATATTCCAAGGGTGTTCAGGTCTTGAATGTGGTGCAGCTTTAATTAGTGTTTTCCCTCTTAATTCCTTTGGAAAGGTTGGACTTTAGAAGACAAAGAGAGACCTGGAAAATGACTAGCTGGTCCCAGATGTTAAAAAGGGTTACTGGTCTTTAGCACAGGGCTTATGATATAGGAAAAGAAATGAAGTAGAAGCATATCTCACAAAGGTGTTGAGGAAGAGACTGAAACTACAATTTTGACTGTGTGAAGAAATAATGCAAGGAAATGCTAAAACTAGAGACTGTGGAGAGAACAGATCAGGCCAGAAAGACCCATCAAGGAACAATGCACGTGTACTGATGTCCCCAATTCCGGGTCGCCCAGAGCCCTGGGTGATGGGACACATTACTAAAGTAAGGCAATTGAGTGATATGATTATTTCCCTCCCCAAAAACAGATCTACACAAGAAAAGACTATGTGTTATGAAAAACGAAACTAGATGTATGAAGATATAAACAAGGTGAAAGCCCATTAGGGTGACTAAGAATAGGTGAAAGGAGCGATATGTTTGTCAGAATATCTTGCGAATGTTTTTGCCAGAAAGAAAATATCCTATCTCTGGGCAAAATTCATTAAGTCTTTATAGATTATTAAGTTCAGTTCAGTTCAGTCGCTCAGTCATGTCCAACTCTTTGCGACCCCATGAATCGCAGCACGCCAGGCCTCCCTGTCCATCATCATCTCCCAGAGTTCACTCAGACTCACATCCATCAAGTCGGTGATGCCATCCAGCCATCTCATCCTCTGTCGTCCCCTTCTCCTCCTGCCCCCAATCCCTCCCAGCATCAGAATCTTTTCCAATGAGTCAACTCTTCGCATGAGGTGGCCAAAGTACTGGAGTTTCAGCTTTAGCATCATTCCTTTCAAAGAACACCCAGGGCTGATCTCCTTTAGAATGGACTGGTTGGATCTAATTGATTATTTCCCATAATCAAAGAATAAGGCTGGACAAGGTGAAGGGGACAGAAATAAAGCTGAGTGAAAGTGTTAGTCACTCAGTCGCGTCCAACTCTTCGCAAACCCACAGACTGTAGCCCACCCAGCTCCACTGTCCATGGGTTCTCCAGGCAAGAATACTGAAGTAGGTAGCCTTCCCTTCTCCAGGAGATCTTCCTGACCCAGGGATTAAACCTGTCTCGCCTGCATTGCAGGCGGATTCTTTACTGTCTGAGTCACCAGAGAAAGCTGAGTGAGACAATCGCCAGTATATATGGACGGCTTGAAATGTGCCAGACCTCATTCTAGGTATTTGTAAGCATCAGCTCCTTGAGTCCTCATAATGAGGCATGAAGGCTTACAGCTCACATCACAGATGAAGAAATTGAGGGGCCAGGGATTAAGCAATTAGCTCCAAGTCACACAGCCTTGGATTCCCTGCACTTGAGCCCTGCATTGTAATGGGATCTTTATTCTTAGTTCTCAATCTGGGAGAAACAAATACAAAGTAATAACAGTTCTCTAACAGAAATATCTTTAAAGTTGCACACATGCAGGAGGATGAACTACAGTTATGCTGGGATTGACAGGAAACCAAAAAGCGATTGAAGAAAGTTGTAACATCTAGGTTTACACATACATAAAGAATCCCTGTCTTGCTTTTCTGAAAAATTTGTTTTTTGTAGACAGGGAAATAAGAAAACATTTTTTGTTTTTGGCTAAAATGGCTTCAAATAAAGAATATCTGATTTTAGATGCAAAAGCAATAAAAATCTAATTTGATAATATTTTGTCAAAATATAACATATTACATTTTATGATATTTTTAAGTTTGTGAAAACCCATGAAAATATTAAAGGAAGTCAAAAGAGGGACTTATTCAGTTATATTTGTAGTGACACAAATAGATATACTTCAGCTTAATATGTGGGCAAGCTGCATAAAAGAGCTGGATGAAAGAGAGAAAAAGTAAAACTTTTAAACTCTGTCTTTGCTTCTGCTTTGTCCATGAAGTAGAATAATCCTTAAACTGAAAACTGGACCAAGGATCATCAAAAAGAATGAAAGCCTTCACTTTAAATAAGTCTCTAGATCTTGATTAATGGTATTCAATAACAATGATTTTAGAAATGTTATAGGTTACGTTTTTGAAAAAGTTCATTTATTTAGAAGTAATACTAAATTTATTAGTCTCAGAACATACTAAGTATAAGGCTGAGAAAAATTTAGGGCTCAGGAACTATGAATTACACCAAACAAATAATCTTTTTTCATAGGCTAATTTGATTTGCTTAAAAAAAATAATATCAAAGAAAATTTTATAATTCCAACAAAACATTGAAAAAATTAAGACAGGATTAGGTTGGCCACATCTGTAGAAATATGGACTAGGTAACCATATAATTATATCTATGTACATACACATTAGAGATATTTGTGAGAAATGTACTCCATGATCTTACAACTAGATAAACATGCACAGTTGTAAGTGTGGACATATAGGTAGCGCACACAATCAACCCCACCTGAAGGCTGGAGAGGATGAATCCATGCCCTTCTGAAGAGCAGTAGTGCAGAAGCTCTGCCCATGACCTTTCCCCAGAAAATAATTTTACTTGAGACTTTAAAACAGATATTGCACACTCTGTGGCAACTTTCTGTATAACTCTGAAACTAATGGTATTTGAAAAGAAATTTACAAGTATAGGATGGAGGAGGATCCTCTTGATCTGAGGACTGATTCAGCAGCCCCAAAGCCTGATATGGACTCAGCATCTGATAAGCTTGTTTAGAAAAGCTCACAAGACTCCTCTGGCTTTTATAGCTCTTCACAAGTTGGGTCATAAACCCAAGACTTGGCTAAATCATGTCCCCAAATACACTTTCCTTAGTAAGTACCTGCTTTAGAAAGTTCAAAATTGAATAATTTTAGGCAGGGAAAGAGTCACTCCAGTTTATCTCCTACTTTAATCACATCCTCTTACGTTATACCAATCAACTCTAACATCAGCCTACCACTGAGGCATTTTAACATGTTTTAGAACAGGATCCTGTGGGCCATTCCCCCACTCCATGTCCTCATTTTTTTGTCTGTAGAAAAACTATTCAAAGAATAAATTTAATAGGAGAAGTGAGAAAATGCAGAAAGGAAAACAGTCAAGTAAAACAAAATAATAATAGTTTAGTCATTAAACAAAGTCAAGGACCTTTAGAGTTCTTCCTCAAGGGCTATAGACAGTATCCTGAGCTATATCCTTTAAGCTGTTTTCCAGACACCAGGTAAAAGAACTTAACTATACGCTCCCCACAAACACAAGCATATACTCTAGTTGGAACCAGAAGGTTAATGATGTTGACTTCTGATGACCTTACCACCAACCAATCTGAAGAAAGTTCATGAGCTAAAACCATTTCCCTTACCGCGTCTTTAAAAACCTTTTCCTGAAGGCCTTCAGGTGTTCAAGCCTTTTAAACGATAACGACCTGGATTCCTTGTTTGGCACCTATAATAAACATTGTGTTTCCTGCACTACAAGCTGGGTCAAAAGACTGACTTTACTGCTTGGGAGGGCAAGCAACCCAAATTTGGTTCAGTAAAAGAACTGCCATGTGAAGAGTTTTTTCTCAACTAAATTCCCAGTTCTCAGAGTAGCAACAAAGCTATCCCCTGGGCAGAGTGGGACTGGGGTTCCTCCTGAAACAGGAATGGAGGGTGTTTCTAGCACAAGGGTCTCTGGATGCATGTGCAATATGAGAGCAAGCAGTCCTACTTATTTTCCAGACTGCCAGTTTTGGATGTTATCTTCTAAAAACTGTCATCTAATAATTGTCAGAGAATAAAACCATTAGGAAAAAGCTTCCCTGGTGGCTCAGACAGTTAAGCATCTGCCTGCAATGAGGGAGACCCGGGTTCGATTCCTGGGTCGGGAAGATCCCCTGGAGAAGGAAATGGCAATCCACTCCAGCACTCTTGCCTTGAAAATCCCATGGATGGAGGAGCCTGATAGGCTATGGTCCACGGGGTCGCAAAAAGTCAGACACGACTGAGCGACTTCACTTCAGGCTAAGTGTCCTGATGATAGTTACAGCAAGTTAATAATAGACCTAGGGTAGAAACAGGGACCTTCTATTCTGGAATTCAGTGCTTTTTTCCCATTTAATCAACTGCCAACACAATACCAGGGAAGAGCTGAGCAGCCCTGTCACATGAGTGCAGTTTATGATATGACATATTCAGGTTACCCAACAAATGTGGGTTCTGCTGGTATCTTCATATATAACAAAAATCATTTCATTTATTAAGTAGATATTTATTTTGTGCCATTCTCTTATTTAGCAGAAAAAAACAAATGAAGCTATACTGAAATGAAGTTAGGAGGCAGACTTTGGTTTGGTTTTGTAAAAATTAAAGTTTTTCAAACACATTTTGTAAAGACTGCAGTTGAATCATCAAAAAGGGATTGCTTCCTGATGTGTGAAAGCTATGTGCTGCTAGAGAGGGTGCCAGGGGATATACTGGGGATAATTAATAAGAATTTTAAATGTTTAAGCTCTAACATTACCAAGGCTCTGAAAACCAAAAATTACTAATATTTCCTACTGTATTTTCCTTAATTACATAGGATAAAGATATAGAAGAATGAAGAATCCATGAAGGTTTAACATACTATTTGGGGCCACATGAATAATAGGAAGACACAATATAAAAGATGAATACTAGGAAGTATAATTATGAATATGTTCTTGGGATTTATATGTTAGCACTGTCCCAAATGGAAAAATAAACATCAAAGATCTCTTTTCTCCAAAATAGACCATAATTTGCCTCCAAGTTTGTCTTTAAAATATTTTCCCTTGATATTTTGAAAAGCTGAAAATTTCACCCATTTTCCCCCCATCCAGAAGAATATATTGTGTTTTTTTTCTATGAGGAAAAAGTCCCCTGATCACCTGTGATTGTCCATTTGGAGGACAAGCTGTCCAAATCCTTCATGTCTGGCTTTCTGAGTTCAAGGTTCTAATTTTTAAAAGCAACAAATAAAAACAGAAACTCTTCTGTAAACCTTGGTTTGGTTTTCTTTGGTTTCCCTGAAGATGACCTCGCCTTTAAAACAACAAGCCTTCTCTGATGCACAAGCCCCAACTTGAAAGACCAGGAAAGGCAAGGACGTCCGTACCTCGTGATACTTCTTGGTGACCTTGCTGGGGACGCACTGGCACTCGCCGCAGGTGTGCAGGCAGCATGCGCAGTTCCCGCCACAGCGTTTCACCAGGAGGCAGCCAGGCCAGAAGATGGTGTCGGTCCTCTTCAGCTCCTCCCGGACGGACACGGAGAAGTTGCGCGGCGTGCAGCTGTAGAGCCGCACCTCCTCCTTGAGCAGATTCAGGTCCACCACTGCGGGGCACACAGGGAGCCAAGAGGAGGTGAGCTCTGAGCCTGATGCACTTCACCAAGCTCTTTTATTCTCACCCAGAAATCTATTTCACGAACCATCCCCTTAACAATGACCCTAATTATTTCACCAGGCCTTAGGGTGATGCAGCTTGTGCGCTGGGCTTCTATTTTATGGCAAACAGAGCTTACTTGTGACCCAGGGATGGTTGAGAGGTAGCATTGTGCAGAGTTGATGGAGCCAACAGAAACAGTTAAGAGCTAAACATAGGAAGTTTTACAGGAAAATGGGGCTACATCTTCTAACCTTTGGAAAAAAAGCCAATGGGTCACGTTGGAAGGAAGAATAGAACGTGAAACGAATGCTTTGATGAAAAAATAAATCCAAGTTTTAGAAGAATGACAAGCTCACGCAATGAATGAAGAATGAAGTTCAGAAACTTGCTGACAGAACTTTACACGAATCATAGAATGTGAAAAGGAATGAAGAAAATGAGTTTTTGAAGACAGCTGAGTGGACCAGGAATGAAAAAGAAGACACCTTTTAAAAGAGCAAGACTTGTTGGAAAGCGTTGCTTCTGGCGTGTTGATTAGTTTATGGACTTGGAAATTTAGTTTAACTAGATTCCTTCAGATTTGTAATCTCCTTTTAATGGATGGAAGTAATGTCTAATTTATAACCATTGCCTATTCTTTTAGTAACTTGGTTAACTATGTTGTGCTTTATTCTTTATAATACCTACTTATGAAGAGAAAAAAGAATCCTTTTATTAATTGTTGCAATAAATTCTCAAAGAACCATTGCTTTTAACTATAAGATGACATTGTCTCAGTTTAATTATATCAAGATAACATGTCACGTTTAGTATGAACTTATATATAAAATATGAAGTAGTTGATAATTACTAGGATAAGCATGAGAAGGCAATGGCACTCCACTCCAGTACTCTTGCCTGGAAAATTCCATGGACGGAGGAGCCTGGTAGGCTGCAATCCATGGGGTCGCTAGGAGTCGGACACGACTGAGTGACTACACTTTCACTTCTCCTTTCCTGCATTGTAGAAGGAAATGGCAACCCACTCCAGTGTTCTTGCCTGGTGAATCCCAGGGACGGGGGAGCCTGGTGGGCTGCCGTCTATGGGGTCACACAGAGTCGGACACGACTGAAGCGACTTAGCAGCAGCAGCAGCAGGATAAGCGTTTCTAAAATGATCTTAATTTCTGGTTTAAGGCTTTGCCTTTTCCCCTAGAAATATTCAAATAAAAGCAATTCCAATAAAATTGAAGTTTTAAATAATATATAATCCATCAGAGTTTTTTCCGTCAGTTCAGTTCAGTTCAGTTCAGTCACGGTTGTGTCCGACTCTTTACGACCCCATGAACCGCAGCACACCAGGCCTCCCTGTCCATCACCAACTCCTGGAGTTTACCCAAACTTATGTCCACTGAGTCGGTGATGCATCTAACCATCTCATCATTTGTCATCCCCTTTTCCTCCTGCCTTCAATCTTTCCCAACATCAGGGTCATTTCAAATGAGTAAGCTCTTCACATAAGGTGGCCAAAATATTGGAGCTTCAACTTCAACATCAGTCCTTCCAAAGAACACCCAGGACTGGTCTCCTTTAGGATCGACTGGTTTGATCTCTGCAGTCCAAGGGACTCTCAAGAGTCTTCTCCAACACCACAGTTCAAAAGTATCAGTTCTTCGGTGCTCAGCTTTCTTTATAGTCCAACTCTCACATCCATACATGACTACTGGAAAAACCGTAACCTTGACTAGATGGATCTTTGATGACAAAGTAATGTCTCTGCTTTTGAATATGCTGTCTAGGTTGGTCATGACTTTCCTTCCAAGGAGTAAGTGTCTTTTAATTTCATGGCTGCAATCACCATCTCCAGTGATTTTGGAGCCCCCCAAAATAAAGTCAGCCACTGTTTTCACTGTTTCCCCAACTATTTGCCATGAAGTGACAAGACTGGATGCCATGATCTTAGTTTTCTGAATGTTGAGCTTTAAGCCAACTTTTTTGCTCTCCTCTTTCACTTTCATCAATAGGTTTTTTAGTTCCTCTTCACTTTTTGTCATAAGGGTGGTGTCATCTGCACATCTGAGGTTACTGATATATCTCCCAGTAATCTTGATTCCAGCTTGTGCTTCTTCCAGCCCAGCATTTCTCATGATGTACTCTGCATAGAAGTTAAATAAGCAGGCTGACAATATACAGCCCTGACGTACTCCTTTTCCTATTTGGAACCAGTCTGTTGTTCCATGTCCAATTCTAACTGTTGCTTCCTGACCTGCATCCAGGTTTCTCAAGAGGCAGATCAGGTGGTCTGGTATTCCCATCTCTTTCAGAATTTTCCACTGTTTATTGTGATACACACAGTCAAAGGCTTTGGCATAGTCAATAAAGCAGAAATAGATGTTTTTCTGGAAATCTCTTGCTTGTTCCATGATCCAGCAGATGTTGGCTATTTGATCTCTGGTTCCTCTCCCTTTTCTAAAACCAGCTTGAACATCTGGAAGTTCACGGTTCACATATTGCTGAAGCCTGGCTTGGAGAATTTTGAGCGTTACTTTACTAGTGACTGAGATGAGTGCAATTGTGCAGTGGTTTGAGCATTCTTTGGCATTGCCTTTCTTTGGGATTGGAATGAAAATGGACCATTTCCAGTCCTGCGGCCACTGCTGAGTTTTCCAAATTTGCTGGCATATTGAGTGCAGCACTTTTACAGCATCATCTTTTAGGATTTGAAATAGCTCAACTGGAATTCCATCACCTCCACTAGCTTTGTTCATAGTGATGCTTCCTAAGGCCCACTTGAGTTCGCATTCCAGGATATCTGGCTCTTGGTGAGTGATCACACCACCATGGCTATCTGGGTCATGAAGATCTTTTTTGTATAGTTCTTCTGTGTATTCTTGCCACCTCTTCTTAATATCTTCTGCTAGGTCCATACCATTTCTGTCCTTTATTGGGCCCATCTTTGCATGAAATGTTCCCTTGGTATCTCTAATTTTCTTGAAGAGATCTCTAGTCTTTCCTATCCTATTGTTTTCCTCTATTTCTTTGCATTGATCACTGAGGAAGGCTTTCCTATCTTTCCTTGCTATTCTTTGGAACTCTGCATTCAAATGGGTATATCTTTCCTTTTCTCTTTTGCTTTACGCTTCTCTTCTTTTCACAGCTATTTGTAAGGCCTCCCCAGACAGCCATTTTGCTTTTTAGCATTTGTTTTATTAAAGTTTAGGAACATTATCTAAAATATAAGAGCTATGTTAAATATATTTTCATTAACACTGACAACATCATAAATAATATTTTCTGGCCAAAGTTAACTTCAGATAATAATAATCCAGTTGTAAAAATTAACTGACTAATATTTAAAAATATTTTAAAAATGACAAGGTAAGTAAGAATCAAATGCTTGCTTTCTTAAGCTATGTTTTACTTGTGTATGTGGTCAAGTTTTTCTAAAATGTCAAAATAAGTCAAGGTAAGTATTTTTAAGAAACACATACAAGATTCTGTATATGCAGTTGTAAATTATAAACACATGTAAACTATACAATTGACTAAAATTGGTCAAGAACAGGGAAAGACCAAGGAAATGGTAATTTAATAGGTTCATTTTAGCCTCATTCAGCTAAAAATTATTTTTTCCAATTCAACAGAAAAATTACTGCTTTATTTGAGTATCTAAAGTTTTCCCTTTCATCTGAAAAATGATCCTGTGTAAGTAAAACTTTTAAATATTTAAGAGGAAATGAATTCATTCTTTTAAGTGCCATTAAAGACTAACTTAGTTCTAATAAAATTAATGAGATAATTAGGTTAAGTGATGTCACCTGTTTTATCTGATTTCATTTTGCTGGACCAACAGTCTATGTACATACTGCTCTTTAACTGTCAACGCTGTATAGGAGCGTCTTTGAATCTTTTTTCTAGAAGTTAATATCTAGGCAAGAAGCGAGAAAACCTAAAACAGACACACACATACAAAAGCCAGTTGCCAAAGTTTTTAATGCTTATTTAAGATTTATACTTCTTTAGAATGTGAATGAAGCTCTTAGCTTTCAAAGGATATTCATCTACCTCAAAGAGTTTTAAACATACTATTTCATGCAACTAGAAAATGAGACTGTATATGTTCCCTTTAAAATGTTTACTTAACCACAATAAAAGGTTAGATGGATTTCCCAAGTGAACCAAGTTATGATACCTGCTACAATGTGAAAATTTAAACAGACTTTCAACTTAGCTTCCACTCATCTATCATGTTTGACACAAAAGTCAAAAGCCCTTTTTAAGTACTAGTTAAGCCTGACTTTAAAAAAAAATGAGATTTTTTTTTTCTGTAGTAGGAAGATATGAATGAATACACTGAATTGGAGGATGAAAGGGAAAATAAAGAAACGGAAAGACATGAATGCAGTCTACTCTGGGCTAAATAAGGACTTTAAATTTAGCATATGTTATTTGAAATTTATGCTTCCTACTGCAAGGACTTCAAACTCATCTAAGCTTCATTAAAACAAGTCATGTGACTATAATTGGTGTCACGAATTCATCAAATATTGTGTAGAATACCTAAGCAAAAAAAAAAAAAGGAAGAAAAACAGCGAAAGATCATGCATCAACACACACTTTTGTATAGCTTTACTATTATGAAGTTTCCCTCTACGAAATATTTGTAAAGTAAACTTAGCCTTCAGATGCTTTATTTTCTTTTTGTGACTACTAAGACAATGCATGCATGAGCTTGTCTTTCTAAAGAATGAAGATGTGAAGCTTGTCATCAATGAACACTGTTTTTCTAATACCTATTTTCTTGTTCAGATTCATAAATATTGCAAGTTTTACTAAAAAGGAGAATACTGGTTAAGAAAAAGAAAAAAAAAAAAAAAAAAACCATGATCACATTATACTTGGTCAGTGTTCATTCTTTTAAGACATTCAGCCCAGGGAAATTCTATGACTGTATTGCAATCTGAGGGTGGTCTTTCTAAGATGAATGTAGTAACACTGTGATATGTTTATTCTATGGAAAATCTCTTTCGATGTCTAATTAGAAGCTTTTAAACGTTTTACTCCTCGTTCCTTTGTAGAGACACTCTGGGAGGGGAGTTGGTTTTGTCTACATAGATGTTATCCCACACCTGCATTTTAGTTTATGTAAAGTTCCAAAAATATACACTGCTTTTCTCACACTTACCGAATGCTTAAAAAGTTAATAGATTTGGCAAACTGCAAAGGGTTTCAATTTGGAAAGTGTTAAATGAATATTTGAAAGATCTGGTTCAATGCTGGGTCTTTTAAATACACCCTTGCCTCTGGCCAAATCATGACTGAGCACCACATGGAGAGATACCGGCACATGGGAATGGCTGGAGGGGAGATTTGCAGGTTCCCATCCCAAGAACAGCTGTCAAAAAACTCGATCTGAGCTCAGAACCCAGCTGACTCCCTCTGCTTCTTACAGATCCACTTGATAATCTACTCCAAATTTGCTAACAAAGGCTGTATTCAGGGGTGTTGCAGCCAGCCTCACAAATCTCCATCTTCCCGTTCTTGAGCAGGAGGGAAGGGAAGTGCTGTTGGTGAGTTATTCATCAAGATCACATCTTGTAAATATGTAACAGCTTTCAGGATCTGGACAAGATTCGGCTGCCTGTGGACAAGATTTCCAATATTGCTGAGAGGAAACCAGGGCTGCTGGCCCAGCAGAATACCATGCTGGGCAAGTCTCAACAGGATCTGCTGAGATGGAAGGTTCTGATCAGAAGGGCTGCAGCTCTCAGGAAGAAAGGGTGGGAATAGGGTTTCTTTCTGAAGAACACGTCTGATGCAACCTGCCCCTGTGAGTTGCTCAAATTAACTAAATATTCTGCTTTCTATAGACATGCTACAGACTGTACTTCCATTTGTAAAAGACCCTAGGTAGATTTTAAAGTATCTGACAGACTGAAATAGATTTTCTGAGGGTATTATAATTAGCCAGTTGCATTTTCATTTGTGTCTGACAGGATGCTTTCCAGTGTTAGTGTTACTAGGAAAATTAGCAGACCTTAGAGCAAATTCTGTTACCATTATTTCTAATTTCTTGACTATGTGGAATTAAGTTTAATTATCAACACTTTCACTCTTGGAAGGAAATACGCTCATGTAGTCAAAAGTGATCATTTCAAACATATTTATAGAGAGAAAGAATCATCATGGTGTGAGTTCCTTTAAAGCATTATTTTCTTACAGTGATTCCTATCTTGGAAACTACTAGGTCTGTTTTCTGGGGAGCCATGGTTATTTTTCATAGTATTTAGAAGTTTCTAGGCTTAGGAAATGGAAATGGATATAATTCTGATTCAGGAGACATGCTAGACAAAGATTTTAATAGAGCTTTCCCCTTTTCTAGCCCCAAATATGGCTTAGCAGCTATGATAATTTCTGCTGAATCTCTAATTTAATATACACCAAATATTGTTTGAATAAGCAACAATTCCTATGAAATGTAACAGAGGACTTCATCAACATGATATTTTTGAATTAAAGAAATAAGCATTTTCAGCAAAAGCATCTCTTTAAATCTCCCATACGCAGTCAGAAGAGCCTCCTTTTACGTGCATTTTCATTTAATATGTAAATATGCTCGAATATTAAGAAAATGGAGCATTTAACTTCATCAAGGAAGAATTTTAAACTCTACTCATTAGACGGTATGGCAGAAGAATCCGAAACATGAGCTGCTAAGAAAATTAGATGAGGTTCTAACCTGAAGAGAGAGCTTACCTCTGGATTTTCTTCCAAACACGAAATTCTTGCCCAGCAGTTGCAAAGAAGTGGGCCTGTAGAGATCTTCTAAGTCTAACTGCCATCTGTCTGGTTCAAGATACCGAATGAGGTCTTCCAAGGTGCTAAAGGCGGTGACGGCGTTATTCAGGAGGTCCAGTGGCAAGGCTGAGGCGGGCAGCGAGGACGGACTCACGGTTTCTGTGAGCTGCTGAAAGCAAAATGAAGCCAGTGTCAGGTGGACTCTGTTTTAAAAATGACAACACGTGCCTCTGGACTTAGGCACAGGGTTAGGTGGTGAGACTATGGCTGAAAACACAAGGAAGTGAAATTTTATTCAACCTCAATGACCAGCAATAACTGATACTTTGCAAAGACTTCATGTAGATGAACTTGGATGGAGTTTCTGTGGAAGATTTTCAATGGGGAAGACATCCACTTTTGTTAACACAAACCATGGTGGGTGTGGGTACCTGCTGTTACACAAAACAGATGATGCCTCTGGGGTCCAGTTATGGACTTAACAATGGAAGCCTTAAAAGAGTTTATTACTTTCTTCCTTTGTTTTCCACTTTTCATCTTCCTCATTCTTGGAAATCACCTGGTGGGTTTATTAATGATTGTCAGAGGAATTAAAACTTTAATATAAAGTGATTGATCCATGAAGAATATGAATAAATTGTAAGTGAATGGAGACGAACTTGTTAATCAAGACAGGAAATATCCAAACCATAAAAGAGAACTTTGATAAATTTGCCTAAAATTTTTAGATAAGCACAGAGTTAAAATACAGACACCGGGAGAATATCTTGGCAAACCACATACCTGCCACAGGATAGAGAAATAAAACAAACTCAATAGAAAATGGGCAGATTCCAGACAAGAAGTTTGAATGGCCACTAGACATCATATACACAAAAGAGATACTATTTCACTTACAGGAGATTGGTGAGCATTTAAAAGAAAGGATTGCCAAGGATATGACTGAATTGAAATTTCTCTGCTCTGCCTGCAGAAGTGAGTATTAATTGGTACCACTGTAGTTGATGTAACTGATGTGCGCAGGGTACGAGAGTTGAAGATGGATACATCCCATGTCCCTATAACTCACTTTCGAGGTTACAGCCTTTTATTTGTGCACATGAAGTATGTGTGCAGGAATATCAATTCATCAGTGCTGAAAAGGAGCAAATCAAAACAACCTAAAATGTTCAGGTATGGATTAAAATACACCATTTTAAATGACAAGCATCAAAATAAGGCAATAATTTCAATAAAAGTTCCAAAGTAATATCCCCTTCCCCAGTTTTTAAAGTGGACTAAGGGTGAGGTGTGGTAGACCAGAACTGAAATCAAAATAGACAAAATAAATACAGGAACAAATGCTCCACCTCACCTGTAAAATTTATTTATTTACTTACAGAGGAAGGAAAAGGAATAGTATGAAATAAAGCATTTACATTGACTAATGCTTGTTACAGTAAAATTCATAATAACAAAAAGTTGGTAACAATCTAGACTTATGATACTGGAATAACTAATAACCTTGCACTCATAATCTGAAATAGTGGGACAGACACTAAAAATCAGGTTCTCTAGTAAGATGTGGAAGCAATCTAAGTGTCCATTGACAGATGAATGGATAAAGAAGCTGTGGTACACATATACAGTGGAATATTACTCAGCCATGGAAAGAACAAAATACTGTTCTCTGCAGCAATATGGATGGACCTAGAGGCTGTCATACTAAGTGAAATAAGTCAGACAGAGAAAGTCAAATGCCATATGATATCATTCATACATGGAATCTAAAAATTGATACAAATGAACGTATTTACAAAACAGAAATAGACTTACAGACATAGAAAACAAACTTATAGTTACCAAAGAGGATGAAGGGTAAATTAGGAGTTTAGGATTAATAGATACATGTTATTATATATAAACTAGATAAATAATAAGGACCTACAGTCGGTAAAGAATCTGCCTGCAGTGCAGGAGACCTGGGTTGGGAAGATCCCTTGGAGAAGGAAATGGCAACCCACTCCAGTATTCTTGCCTGGAAAATCTCATGGACAGAGGAGCCTGGTGGACTGCAGTCAATGGGGTCGCAAAGAGTCGGGCATGACTGAGCGACTAACACATACACACACTATATAGCAGAGGAAACTATACTCAATATCCTGCAATAAACCATAACAGAAAAGACTATCTATCTATCAATATATACATATATGTGCATGTATACATATACATACATATATAATTCACTTTACTATATACTAGAAACTGACATAACATTGTAAATCAAGCATACTGCAATAAAATAAGAAATAAATGTCTAAAACGTAGTAAATGATAAGTAATCCAAGCTCTTTAAACTTAGCATTATTTTACCATGATTTCAACGCACATACTTTGAAACAAAACAAAAAATTCAAAATGCCTAAAATGTCAAGAGTATTCATATACAGTTTTAATGTATATGACAACAGGTGATTTTCATTTTCTTCCTTATAACTGTGTATTTTTAAGCATTTTCTATAATAAGTATGGATTCTTTTTGGAGATCAGGTAAAAATGATAACATTTGCTGTAATTAAAAAAAACACTATCATATCAGCTCTTCCTTTTCATCTTCATTACTCAGGTCTCGGGCAGAAGCTGAAAACCACGGACTATATTTAGGAGCCTGTAAATCTGTCTCCTTGTCTTCAATCTTCTCTTATTCCTTTTATCCTATGCTGCATAACCCTGGGTTAATCTACCTAAAATAAGCTATCGTCGATCACGGGATGAATCTGGACAAATGCCTAGAGTGATTTCTCATCTGGAGGATAACATCCAAATTCCTTACCCTGTACTCAGGAGCCTCACCACCTGACCCTCACTCACCTTTCTCATCTAATCCTCCACTCATCAAAGACAAGCACATTTTGTCCCAATCAATCTAGTCTCCTTACTGACTGCTGCACATGTCATATTCCTGACCTTGACCTGTACCCTTGCTAATGCTGTTGCCCTGCTCCCGTGAGCACATCTCGGTCTTGTGATCTGCACAATAAATCTTGACCATTTTTAACAGCCTTCCTTGAAACCCAACTCATCCATGAAAACTTCTCCAGTAACAGAGCCATGGCTGCCCTAAATACAGCAATTGTGTTAATCTGGAAAAGACCCCCTCTCTGGACTATCCTGTGGGCACAGGGGTTGAAAAGCAGAAGCTCCACTGTCACTCAGAAAAAAGGACATTCGTTCTCTGGGGCAGACCAGCCTCTGTTGGGACTTGTAGCTTTGTGGGTCCAGAGCCCCTCTTGCCTCTGGTGGTGGTGGTAGTGGTTTTATAAAGGCTGATCAGTAGAAATGAATCTGGAAGTTTCAGTCAACACTGATTTCATTCTTATTTTAAAGATCTACTTTCAAGAACGTCAAAATTCTGGCTCAACTATTAGCACTAAGATGTTTTCCATTATTATAACCAACTTTTAAGAGTAAAACCCAAATTTAATATATTCCTCTTTACTACCAGAATGTTTTAATTGTCTAAGAAATGAAAAATTGCTTTGACTATTTAAATCACAATAGAGTACTATTGTGATTTATATATAAATAAGCAATTATCTAATAAAAGTGTTCATTACTAGGTTAACCAATTTCGTTAATATTGAGGTAGTTTATAATCTGAAAAAGTTGATGCCATGTTTTTGAAAAATTTCAAACTATCAGCCAAAATGTGTATTACTCAAAGAATAACTGAGTTATGGCTCATGACTATGATGAAACCAATCAATTGTGTCAATCTACATACAGGGAATAAATGTATAGAAAGCCGACACAAAATGTATCAATATATTATTCATTAAAGTGTCAGGTTATAGATGTATATTTTAGGGAGGATATAGAATTATATATGCTCTGGAGTTGATTTATTTTGCTTCCAAGTCTGTTGGAAATGTAGTGAGTTCCTTCAAGAACAATGAAAAGTTCCAACTAAAATCAGTACTGCTGAGATAAAGTTTAAAGTAGCTATACAGTAAAAGAAAAGCAAAATAATTCTGTCATGTTGGACAAGCAGAATATGCACATCCTGAGTTCAATGAGGTATCTGAATATCAATCCCCTCAAGTGACCAAGGGAGCCAAATCACTTGACAAATGTTACTGCATGCAGATATTGGTGCTAAGTGTCCACACTTTTAAAGATATAGTTTAAAATAATGCTTAAAAAAGATAACCACACACACACGCATACATGTAGGCACACAGGGAAGTCCCCATCTAAAGAAAAAAAAAAGAGCGGGGGAGAATAAATTTACTTCCCCTTGGATTCAAACATTCAATCTCCGGGACAGAAGAGAGGAAGTGGTGCTTTTCTTTTTTAAGGGCTTTCTCATGACTGTCACCCACCCACTGGTTCAAGACACATTCAGATTGTTCACTTTTGAGGTTCTGCTTTTCTAAGTAGTCCAAAGGGATTTTCAGAGAAAAGGGGGAGCAGCAGAAAACAATGAAGTTAGAGGGAAAGATATCTTCTACCGTTTTTAATTTTTAATTTCTCCTTGAACCCCAAACTCCACTTTCTAGTACAAGCTCAGAGCCTTTCTCCCATTTTAAGTGTCTAGCAAGTTCTAACAATACCTCTGCTGTATAAAAATACCTAGAGGAGTGGGGAGGTAGGTGTAAAGGAAGCTTAAGAGAAAGGGGACGTATGTATACCTAGGTGGCTGAATCATGCTGATATATACCAGAAGCCATCACAATATTGTAAAGTAATTATCTTCCAATTAAAAACAAAATTAAAAGAGACATGATTGAGCAGAGTGGCTTGAACAGTTCCTTTAGTCACTATGGAAACAGACACCTACTTCTAGGCTTTGGATCGTGCTGAGACTACCCAGTGGATGACAATGGCCAGAAATGGTAAGCAGAATTTCCTGGTTTCTGTGATGTACAAGTTAAATCAATACCCCTACTTCAATAAGCCAGAAAAGGGCTTTTCTGCTATTAACTGTAGCGCTGCAGCAATAACATGGCGGAAAACCTAATCCTATTATTGTTGATCAGTTGCTAAGTCGTGTTCCACTCTTTGGGACTTCATGGACTATAGCACGCCAGGCTCCTCTGTCCCCCACTATCTCCTGGAGTTTGCTCAAATTCATGTTCATTGAGTCGGTGATGCTGTCTAACCATCTCATCCTCTGCTGCCTCCTTCTCCATTTGCCTTCAATCTTTCCCAATGTAGAACTTAATCCTAGCCTAGACCTTTTTGGGCACAGAACTTTGCAAAGACAGATTGGGAAAGAGGAGAAAAGAGATCTGAAATCTCTGTGCAATGAATTGCCCTGTCCAACCATTTCCAGAATGGCAGGATCATATGTCATGATCCTACCCAAGATGAAGTCTTCTCAGGTCCTCAAAGAACGTCAGTCTGAGTGGCGACATGATGTGAGCAAAGAGCCTGATGAAAAGCTACTCCATCAGGAGAGGGAATTTCCCTCTCCTGGAGCTACTACGTCAAGAGAGAGAATTTCCCTCTCCTGGAGCTAATACATCAGGAGAAGGAATTTCCACAAACACTGTAACCCATGAGAGCCTCAGTTTTTCCTTCTGTAAAGCAGGGCTGCTACACCCAGACCTTTAAGTTTCTTTCCTCCCTTTAAATTAAGAATTCTATGCCATTGCAGGATACAAGAGAGTCCGTTTTCTCCCCACTCTCGCCAACACCTCCGTCTCTTGTCTTCTTGACGATGACCGTCCTAACAGGTGTGAGGTGATAGTTCACTGTGGCTTCGGTATGCACTTCCCAAATGGTGAGTGATGTTCAGCATCTTTTCATGTACTGTTGGCCATTTGTCTGTCTTCTTTGGAAAAATTTCTATTAAACTTCTCTGCCCATCTTAAAGTTGGATTTTTGTATTGTTTCATTGGTTATTGAGTTTCATGAGTTCTCTACACATTTTGTATATCAAAACCTTATCCAATATCTGGGATGCATGTGTTTTATCCCATTTCACAGGTTGCCTTTTGGTTCTGAGTAGCTTAATGGCACCCCACTCCAGTATTCTTGCCTGGAAAATCCCATGGATGGAGGAACCTGGTAGGCTACATTCCATGGGGTCGCAGAGTCGGACACGACTGAGTGTCTTCACTTTACTTTTAATGTACAGAAGCTTTGTTTTTAGTTCGATAAAGTCCTACTTGTTTGATTTTTGCTTTGGTTGTCGTGCTTTTTGTGGCATTTCCAAAATATCCTTATGAACTGTTAGTGGGTATGTAAATTTGTTTAGCCACTACAGAAAACAGTGGGAAGGTTAGCAAAAAATGAAAAACTGAACTGCCATTTTATCTAGCAATTCTGGGTTCTGGGTTTGAAAGAAGAAGAAATTTGTAGGAAGAAGTCCTTCACAGAACAGGACATTTGGACACAGACATGCAGAAAGGAAAGCACACTTGAAGGCACTGGGAGAAGGTGGCTGTCAACTAGCCAAGGAAAGAGGCCTCGTAAGAAACCAATCTTGCTGACACCTTGATCTCCAACTTCCAGCTTCCAGAACTGTGAGAAAATGAATTTGAAGTTTAAGCCACCCAGCCTGTGGTACTTTGTAACAGCAGCCCTGGCAGACTAAAACACACTGTCATGGAATTCCCGACTTAATATTGATTACAGCAGCAAACAGAGGTTAATGTTATACCATGTCCATTAAGTCATTTAACAAACATTTATTAAAAAGCCCATCACGTGGGCTCTGTGAGCAAAACAGACCAAAATTCTCGCACTTGGGAAGCTTAACGTTTACACGCCAAGTATTCTGTTTCACAGGAGAGACTTTTTCCCCTTTGCCAAAAGAAAGCCAAACTGAGAATTTGCTATCAAGAATCACATAAGCAACTCAACAATGTTCAAACAGATCCTGGTGAGTGTGGACCATAACAAGGGAACTTAGTAGGAAAGAACAAATGAAAACCAAATATATTTCTACTTTCATTATTGAAGCATAACAGATAGCCCATGTGTTTGGATGAGGTAAGGCCCACGTGGATGGGTGTTATAAGCTCCAGACAGCAAGTTAGTTCCTCTGTTGACTTCTACAGGTTCATTTAAAAATCAGCATATTGGTGGGTTTTGTATTTTGATGGCTACCTTAGATATCTTTTGCATTAAGTATCATCTCTGTTTTCAGAAAAAAGAAAAGCTGACTTCCTATTTGGAATAGTACTATCTGAACTGCTTGTAATTCTACGATAATCACTTATCTCAAAAAAAAAAAAAAGAGCTTGTCTTTTTATTAGGATTTCTCTGGAAAACGCCATCTTAAAAATATAACATTGACAATGAACCTTCTTTGGACAAACACACGCATACCAATGTTTACCTTGAGTAGCATAGCAACTGCTGCAAACGTTTAAGACTGCAGTTTTTCTAGCCAGGCATACAGGACATTTCAAACTGATAAGGAGCCTTCACTTCAATCATACCTGACAGAAGTATTAGGAATGCAGATTAAGTTTAATTGTTGTAGTAATTAAAACACCAAAGAACAACAAAATAATCATCCAGGTAAGGGAAGAGGAAAAAGCACTCAGCCTTTTGCAGCCTTGTCTTACATCATCCAATCTCAGTTACATCATGTCAAGCTGATATATTGAGCACAGGGCTGCCTTTCAAAGAGCTTAAGAAACAGACAGTGCCTGCAGACAAAAATTTCTGCCAGGAATGACTGACGGGAGGTGCTGTAAAGACACAAGAATGCTGTGGAACAATTCACTTAAACACGCTTCTTCTTCCTGCTCATATCTGAATCCATCCCCAAAGTTATCTGGGTTAGGTTTTTAAATTAGTTTTAAGCTAGCAAAGAAAATCAGATGTTTGCATTCATACTCAAGAACAGATGTTTTAATACTGGGTGAGTGATGCAGATTATATATTTAAGTGATAAATCCTCGGGAAAGTGGCCAGTTGCATTCACGTTGAGTTGTAACACTGAGCGGCTCTTACTCAGAGAGCTTGGCCATGGAATAAACCTTCATTTGTCTACACAGCCAATCCTAGCGACCATCCAGGCTGAAAAGAGAATCATGTTTATCCTCCAGCACTTAAAAGCTGTCATTTCGAGGCTCAAACCTTGCCTTCCTGGTTTCAGGCAAACCCTGAGTTGCAGCCCTGTTCTGCCTGGGCCCAAATATGGAAAAAGAGACGGCTGGCTTTGTTGAAAACGTAAAAAAAAAAAAAAAAAGACAAATGTTTATGTTAGAAGCAGTTTCTTACTAAATTAATGGATGAGACTGTTACTGGCCGCATGTTCCAATCAGTGCAAAAAACCACCACCTGACTAGATGCAATCACAACACCATTATCCCCACTCCTCCTGACCTAAAGTTCCTGGTCTATAGTCACCCCACTTAAAGGGTTTCCACCTCCTGCCAGCACCTCAGGGTGGAAGGTCCCCCCCAGAAACCAGGTCTTCCAAGATAGCTGACTGCAGGCTGGGGAATCAGAACTGGTTTCCACTCCTGAGGTAAAACTGGGGATTAACAGTAACAATCTAGACTGAAAGCTAGGATCCAGAGGATAGCTACATAGCATTTCCACAGTGGCATCGGTGGGGAGCGAAAATGAAGGTTTTTATTCCTACTGCCATCTTAAAAACGATTCCTCTGAATCAAAAAATGTGACAGGCCCTAAAAAGCTGAAACAGCATCTAGCAGCAACTAGTGTTTGACAATAATTTCCCCCTAACCTTATTATAGTGAATATTTATGGATTTGCTTGTTTCAGTTCTCAAGAAAGGACTAACAGAAAGGAACTTTGGATGAAAAAGGAGGCGAGCTAAGAACTGTTAAAAGAAAAACGTGCCTTCCACGCAACCCTTGTGCAACTCAAACGAGAATCCTTGAGGCTCTTTCTGACAGAAATTTCCCTTGCAGTTCAATATTTATTCAATGTAATATTTAACAGCCATTAAGGGTAACTTGCAGAATGTTTTGTGGGGACCTAGCTGAGAAATGGCATCTATATTAGTGGATATTTTCAATGATCTGTTCAATAAACTGAATAGTCAGATAAGACCCTCAACCTCATTCAAATATTGTATGGGTAGGAGATCATACTTGGGGCAAAAAATTAGTCCAGAGTAATTTATTTTAAAATAGCTTGACAACCATGTGGAAAACAGACAGCTAGTGGGAAGCTGCTATATATAGCACAGGGAACTCAACTCAGTGCTCTGTGATGACCTAGAAGGGTGGGAAGTGGGGAAGCGAGGTTGAGGAGGGAGGGGTTGCATGTATACATACAGTCGACTACTGCACAATAGAGATTAACACAACACGGTAAAGCAAATATATTCCAATAAAAATTTTTTTACATGACTTGAAAATATAAAAAGGTGAGCAAGTAGCTTAGACTGGGGACAGTGATAAGAAGTCCCACTTTGAGGGGGAAAATGAGATCATCTAATGGAAGTAATTAGCATGGATGTAAAGTATGAGAACTGTGGTATTGGAGAAGACTCTTGCAAGTCCCGTGGACTGCAAGGAGATCAAATCAGTCAATCCTAAAGGAAATCATTCCTGAATATTCATTGGAAGGACTGATGCTGAAGCTGAAACTACAATACTTTGGTCACCTGATGCTAAAACTGACTCTTTGGAAAAGACCCTGAAGCTGTGAAAGACTGAAGGCAGGAGGAGAGGGGGACAACAGAGGATGAGCTAGTTGGATGTCATCACCGACTTGATGGACATGAGTTTGAGCAAGCTCTGGGAATTAGTGATAGACAGGGAAGCCTGGCATGCAGCAGTCCACGTGGTCACAAAGAGCTGGACACAACTGAGCGACTGAACTGAAAGTATAATGTCTTTCAGCTGTCACCCCCACCCCTGCAGCATATTTCCTGAGTCCATTTTGACACCTGGGTCCATCCATCCTTCCCATTTGGAGAGATGAGTCTCCTGGGTTGTGCTGGCCAGGTGCTCCTAGTCACCCACCTCCAGGCTTGGACCTCACCTAACTTCTGCCTGTATTCCTTCCTTGTGTGACCTCATGGAGCTTTGCACATTCCCTGTGACTTACATGCTAACACCACCTTCCTCTTTGTAGCTAGCTTGCACCTGTGGCTACCACGGTAAAGGGACAATCGTGTGGAGTTGTCCTCTGCTCCTCTCCTTTGCCTGCATCCCACTTCCCACCTTATCTCGGCTCTACTGTCAGACAAGGGTTAGTATCTCTGATAGCATGATTTACAGTAAGAAATGCAGGTTTGGTCTTCATTCTGTTTCTGCAGAGTTCCTAAAACCCTTTCAATTTCTGAGAGCAGTAAGTGTGTCTTTTGCTATGTTAATGAGGTGACTCTTAGCAACACCTAGGAGGGGTTGATTGCCAGGAGAACCAACCAGGTGACCAGGGGTTTGAGTCTCTTGCACCTCCCTTCCCCTTTGTCCTCCCCCTATCCCCACCTCCTGCCACCTTCAGGGAAGGGAGAGAAGCAGGAGGGTGAATGTACTGCCAATGGCCAATGGTTTGATCGATCATGACTATGTAATGAAGCCTCCATGAAAACCCCAAAGGGTGGGGTTCAGATAGCTCTGGGTGAACATGTGGACATTTTAGGAGAGAGGTGAGCTTAGGGCATGGAAGCCCAGGGGCATTTCCCCATACCTCACCCTGAGCTTCTTTCTATCTGGCTGTTCCTGAGTTTTATCCTTTTATAATAAACTGATCATCTAGTAAGCAAAATATTTCTCTGAGTTCTGTGAGCCATTATAACAAATTAATGGAATCTGAGGAGAGGGTCGTGGGGACCTCTGATCTCTGGGCAGTCAGTCAGAGCACTGGTGACATCTGAACTCACTACTGCTGTCCAAAATGGAGGAAGCTGTTGGAACCTCCCAACTGTAGCTGGTCGGTCAGAAGCCCAGGTGACAGTTTCTGAGGTGGGGAAGGAGGCAGTCTTGTGGGACTGAACTCTTACCCGAGGAATCTGGGTTGAGCGATAGGTAGTACACCCAGCTGGTGATAGAGTATTGCTTCCAACACAAAGTTGGTCTCAGAACCAACCACCCCAAAGAGGACCTGACCACTTTTCACCACCTCCATGGCCACCACCCTAACATCCAAGTCACCACCTGTAACAGCCTTCTAGCTGGCCTGCCTGTTTTGCCTTTCCCTTTGTTGACTGAATTTATACAGTTCTACCACAAAGGGTCAAGACAGTACAGTTAAAATACTATTTAAATTTTACTTTTTCTGAAACATATACCTTCTTTTAAACATTGCATTTTTTTAAAAAATGGCCTGTTTTGAAAGATGCTATAGATAAGCAGTGAAGCTCAACGGGAGAGGTCTCCACTGAAATCATAACCTTTGTATAGTCCTTATGCTTCTTGAAATCTGCCACTCATACTCTCCTGCCATCCTTCCTTCTATCAGGGGAAAGGCACCCCTTCCTAGCCCTCCCTCAGAGGGCGGACGGTGTAAACCATGGTCTCTGCTTCAAGGCAGGAGAGCCATTCCCACTAGCCCAAGAAGATGGAGCATTTCCATAGATTACACAGTGACTATGGCATTTATGTGTGTGCCTGTAGGGATCACCGTTTAAGGCCTGGATGATATACTTTTATTAGAAAATTGTAAAAGAATTGAGCAAAATAGTATAATTGAAAATCTTAATAAACAATTGAGCTATTGTACAGACTTAAGGAATATCATATACATTTTTAATTGTACATTTCATTATCCCTGTTTTGTCAGTTTTACTCAACATAAACAATTACTTTTAAAAGTCTAGTTCCTGATTTATGCTGCTTTGTGTTGTATGGAGTGAGTGATTTAGCTATTTAGTCCATGTTCACTGACACCAGGCTCAATATCCTTACAACACTGATAGGGCACATCAGAGCCTGCCCTAAGCCACAGGGAACATCCTTGTTCAAACTTCTTTATATTCAGTAGCCATTTTAGGGGAGAAATGGGCATTTAGAGCAACAAGTTCAGTAAGTGCAAGTCTGGGTATGTTCATGGCTAAGAATAACTCTATGCTGAGAAACTTGAAAAAAGTATAATAATGTTCATAACTAACATCTCTAGTTTCAGTTTTCTGAATTCAAATTGCTCATCTAAAAAGTCTTTAATATGAAATGAAACAAACAGGAAACCCATGAAAAATGCCAAATTTCACTCATAAGGCCTACTGTGTAGCTGAAATCTTAACAACAGTATATGACAGTGTTTTAAAACAAATTTGTATAAAATAACAAGTCAGCTATGGAGGAAAATATGAAGGACAATTATTTTATGGAGGTGAGGCCATTTTTCTTTTACATTATTAATCACTCTGTGATACACCTGAAAGTGAAAGTGTCAGTCACTCAGTCATGTCTGATTCTTTGCAATCCCTTGGACTGTAGCCTGCCAGTCTCCTCTGTCCATGGAATTCTCCAGGCAAGAATACTGGAGTGGGTAGCCATTCCCTTCTCCAAGGAATCTTCCCAACCCAGGGATCAAACCTGGGTTTCCCGCACTGTGGGCAGATTCTTTACCACTGAACCACCAGGGAAGCCAATGACACAAAGTCTTCCATGACTGTCCACACACCCCAACACTTTCAAAACATAAAGGTATAAAGAGTTACACATTCTTTCTTTCACACCAGTCACTGCACTAAGATGAAACTGTTACATGGAACTCTGGGCAGGTCAAAAAAATCATGCAAGGTGGGAAAAAAAGAGAACATTTTTGTGAAAAGTTGCTACTGCTATTCCTAAACACAGTTGAAATCTTTTCCTTCGGCTGATGTCAGTGAGACATGGCTTTGAAAACGGGCCGATGAAACTAACACTGTCCTACAAACTGTACTATATGATGCAAGTGCTTGGCAAGGATGATGGAGAAGAACAGCCACTGAGCTCCTGATGGACAAACCAATGCTCCCTGCATAAGGAGTGCAACACTGTTCAAAAACTAAGTGCCTTGAAAGCAACTGTGTGTATTTCCAATCAGAAAACAAGAGGCCTAATGAAGAAAAGGAATTTGAAGACAGAATTCATATCCGCTGTAGGTAGAGAGTGAGAGAGAATACCCTTTCCATAAATTGTATGGAAATAAATTATAAGAGCATTTCTGGAGGACAGTTGGATGATATTTTCCACAAACCTTAAAAATGCCCGTTTTCTAACATCTTATAAGTTTATGTTCAGAAGTTTATCCTAAGGAAATAATCAGAGGTACAATTCAAGAATATTGATTAGAATATTCAAGAATATGATTAGAGGAAGTAAAAATAAAAATTGTTCATAAAAAAAGTTAAAAAAAAGTGTTCATAATGGGAAGATTGTTAAAAATGTGGTTATGCCACTTGTGTATACAGTGGTCTATTGTACTGTCAATTTTTCAGTGTGCATAGCACAATGTAGAAATGAGCCCTGGCAGCATGGGGCTATGACGGCCCCTGTGAGCTAAGCCGTAAAACAAAAAAGAATTGACATCACGAACAGTCTGAGACTGGAGAACAGCCAGCCTGAGACTTCCTCTGTGTTCCCTAATTTAAGGTTAATAAACCTCTAGAAGTAGCCCCTTCGGTCATCACTCTGAGAAGCAGGGCACCTTCTAGATGCATTTCTCTTCTTGAACGGAAACATCTGCCCTTAAGTAACTGGGTTACTGACAGCTATATCTAGCAAGTGAGGAGGGCTGAGAGTTACTTGGAAAAGGGCAACAGGGACTTCTCCCTGGTGGCTCCGTGGTTAATATGTCACTCTTCCAGTGTTGAGGGTGGGTGTTCAATCCCTAATCAGGGAACTAGGATTCTGTATGCAGCTTGACAAGGCCAAAAATATAGAAAAAAATTCAAAAAAAGTTATTTTAGAAAATGCAACAATCACATGTATACAAAATGCAAAACTCTTCCAACCAGAGTCAACTCACTGGATCATAAAAAAAAAAAAACAAAACAAAAAACAGCATTTTCTTCATGGAGAAATACCAGACTTTCTAGGATACTCAGAAGAGGCCAAGTGACAATTGAATTTATTAAAGATCAAGGTACATGATTAGGTATCTTCCCACACGTTTTCTGTCTTGTCCTTATCCTGTCCCCCCACCCCCACTCTGCCACCCTTTGCCCTAAGTATCCTGTGCTCTGGAACCATCTTTACTCTCTTCATCTCTACCTCCTTCTCTAAAAATTCTCATTCTTTCAGCTGATTTCAATGTGGGATCATGAGGAGAAATAATAGTCTATTTGTATGCTAAGGGACACGTGCCAATAAAAGGTAAAAAAAAAAAAAAAAAAAAATTAAAGACAGTGCAGGAGAGGGAGACAGGGAGCTGGAGCTCCACTAAGCAGATGCAGACAAAAGGAAATAGGAAGGAGGCAGGCAGGCAGGCAGGCAGGTCAGGTGTTCCGGGCTAGGTGGGTAAAGAGCACGATGAGAGCTTGTGATTGCTGGCATTGTCCTTATGAAACAATAAGCAAAAGCATCATCTGTGAGTTAGGATGGGGAAAAAAGATGCTCAAGCTTTGAGACAGAAGGTATCATCCAGTAGAGTTGTGGAGAGTGGGAGGAAGGGCAGGCAAAGAGGTTGTAGAATGACTGTGCGAGCCCAGTAGAAGGTGTGAAACTAACATAGGTGCACAGATGATCCTACTAAGACAAGTAAGTTAGGAAGAGAAAGACAAACGCCATGTGATAACACTTACCTGTGGAATCTGAAATATGACACAAATAAACAGAGGGTGTGTGCTCAGTTGTGTCCCACTCTTTGCGACCTCATGAACTGTAGCTCTCCAGGCTCCTCTGTCCGTGGGATTTACCCTGGCAAGAATTCTGGAGTGGGTTGCCACTTCCTCCTCCAGGGGATCATCCTGACTCAAGAATCGAACCTGCATCTTCCGCATCTCCTGCACTGCAGGCAGGATCTTTACCACTGAGTCACCCAAACAGAAACAGACTCATAGACATAGAGAACATGTTTGTGGTTGCCAAGGGGGAGGAGAGGCGGGGGAGGGATGGAGTGGAAGTTTGGGATTAGCAGATGCAAACTATTACATATAGAATGGAGAAACACCAAGGTCCAACTGTACAGCACAGAATATTCAATATTCTGTGATGAATCATAATGGGAAAGAATACAAAAAAGAATGTATATATATATATACACACACACACATATATATATATATAACTGAATCATTTTGCTGTATAGCAGAAACTAACACAAAATTAAAAATCAACCATACTTCAATAAAATCTAAAAACAAAATAAAATAAAAAGTGTGATCAGTCAGAATGACAGCAGAGTTTCCTCCTGGACTCCACTTAAGAGTCGGGGGGGTGGGGGGTGTGTGATTTTGTGGTTGGGTATTTCTAGAACATTCTTAAGTCAGGTACATTTGCCAAATGTCTCAGAGAAGGAAACCCACACATAAGGAGTCAAAGCAGGCAGATGGTGGGGTGGCAGGGGCAGAGACCAGTTCAGAGCAAACACTGAGGACAGAAGGAGACAAAGAAACCGTGAGCTCAGGGAGGAAACTTGCAGGTCCAGAGAAAATCACTGGATCCTTCAAGGAGCTCTGAACTTCCAGAATGTTTCTGCTGAGAACCTTTAAGAACTTGACTATGATTCAGCAAGAGTCAATGCTAATCTATTGCAGAGATTTCTGAAGACAATCTGATAATTTTTTTTTTTTTATAAAAAGACATATATTAATTATCAGAAACTCAGCCAGCCAACTCCTTAACTAAATTGGGCATTTGGCTAACATTAAGTCATCACTGTAAATCCAATGTTATCTTTTGTTCAATGTGAAAAAAATGCTGAAATTAAACTTCTGATTTTAATCATTTTCTAAACAATTAGCTTCAAAGATGGGTATTTGGTTAAAAGTACGGGTGAGTTTCATGAGGAACCTGAAACTCTGAATATAAGCACTGTAATTTCAGATAAATCAGCTTTAAAGGCCTACAGTTAAGTCTAATCACATGAATATTCATGCAATGAATACGATGCCACTTTTTTTTCCGCTGTTTCACAAATGGTTACTTTAGAATGATTTATCTTTCTAAATGTCTTTCCTATTCACTGATGTGGAAATACTTTCCGAATTCTGATGATTTTATGCAGAATATATGGAAATAATTACAGAGCAGTGCCAACAGAACTGTGGTTTTAGATGCTCCGATCAGCTGTGGTTTCAGCTTGTGCTACTGAGACTCACAGTCTAGGAAGTGGTTAGTTTTGTTTTGGGGTTGAAAGTACAGAATTATATATTTGTTGACACTGGGCTAACCCCTTTCTCTGATATTCAGAGCATGGCATAATCCTGTATCCACTGAGTAAGGCAGTTTCTTGGTGAATTTTGGCAATACTTGGGTTTGACTGAGTGGACTGCTGCCACACGAGAGCACGGATTTCCTGTGCTAGTCAAGCTGGATGATGCTGGTCAGATGTGAGGATTTCCCTTTAACCCAACACAGATTGTGAACAGAAAAATAGAACCTTAAACAGCTATCCAGAAAAGAAAATTTAAAAATGACCATGTTGCATCTGACATGCCTTTAAAAAATCCAAGCTACAAGGCCTCAAAAATGAATTTTCTGTTTTTAAATAAAAAATATAGTAACAACTGCTGGTGCTGAAGTTGAAGCTCCAATACTTTCCCCACCTGATGTGAAGAACCAACACATTGGAAAACATCCTGAGGTTGGGAAAGATAGAAAGCAAAAGGAAAACAGGAGGCAGAAGATGAGCTGGTTAGATAGCATCACCGACTCAGTGGACATGAATTTGAGCAAACTCCAGGAAATGGTGAAGAACAGGGGAGCCTGTCCTGTTTCAGTCCATAGGATCACAAAGAGCTGGACACAAATTAGCAACTGAACAATAACAATAACAACAACAACAACAACAAGAACTTTAGGAAAGGAAAAACAAAACAGAAGAATGTGAAAAGATGAGCCAAAATGAATGAATGAATAAGGGTTATTTAAAGTAACATTTGAGTTCTAAAGAACTGATTCACACATTAATCGGGGGGACATCTGAAAATCTGCTAAATACAAAGCAATGCCAACAAAGATTTTATAGAAGTGAAATAAATAAGTCCAATAGCACAAGAGACAACTCGACACATGGACATCACCAGATGGTCAATACTGAAATGAGACCCATTATGTTCTTTGCAGCCAAAGATGGAAAAGCTCTATACAGTCAGCAGAAACAAGACCTGGAATTGGCAGTGGCTTAGATGATTGGCTCCTTATTGCAAAATTCAGGTTTAAATTCAAGAAAGTAGGGGAAACCACTAGGCCATTCATGTATGACCTAAATCAAATCTCATGATTATTCAGAGGAGGTGAGGAATAGATTCAAAAGATTAGATCTAGTAGTCAGCGTGCCTTAAGATCTGTGGATGGAGGTTTATACTGTTGTACAGGAGGCAGCAACCAAAACCACCCCAGACAAAAAGAAAGGCAAGAAGGCACAAGAACTACAAATAGATGAGGAAAGAAGAGAAGTGAAAGGCAAAGGAGAAAGAGAAAGATATACCGAACTGAATGCAGAGTTCCAGAAAAGAGCAAAGAGCGATAAGAAGGCCTTCTTCAAAGAACAATGCAAAGAAATAGAAGAAAACTATAGAAAGGAAAGACTAGCGATCTCTTCAAGAATAATGGAGCTATCAAGGGAACAGTTCAAGCAAGGATCCTTGCTTGAACATCTCCTTGTGCTAAGGGAAAGGGTGATTGAGTCTGTAAACTACAAGCAACTAAGCTTTATCTATTCCCTATTTGAAATCTTGTTATATTTCTTTCAGAAATCATAGGCATAATGCCTGAATATTGACTTCCAGTTCGGGTGTCATTAAGTTAAAATGAGAAGTCAAAGATAGCGTTCAAAGCAATCTCAAGGTGGAATTCTAATAATGTGTTGGAAGGTTTTCCATCCTAAATGTTACAGTTTTCTCTCTCACATCTGCTTGAACAGCACTTTTGTATAGTAACTCATTTTGGTTGGAATCCTTGGGAAGCATCTACGTTTTCAAAGAGGACACTGACACCAGTGTGTCAGTCTCCTGTGGCTGTGAACAAATCAAGCTGAAGGTATGCAGCTTAAAATGAGCTCTGGTTTATTTTCCTTGTGAATTGTCAAAACCCCCACAGAAAACAAGTCATGATTGCTGGGCTGGAACAGAGTTTTATGGTGCACAAAGTTTTGAATCATCTGTCTTAGCGGGAGTGTTTACTCCTCTGTCTTCCTGGGGCTCCTCACGTGTCCTTAGATTCCAGATTACCACCTTGCCTGAGATTTTTTTCCTGGGGACTCACTGCAAGGGGCTCCCATGATGACAGATCTGAGTGTTGCAGATCTGGCTTGAATTCTCAGTCCTGTACTAATTGCCTTTATCACCCTGGGCAAGCTTTCCCACCTGCCGAAGGAGAATGAGAGAGGTTTCTGCCTTACAGCCTGGTTGAGGATTAAATGTCAAATGGTTAGCTCAGTGTCTAGCATGCAGTCATCAACAAACGTGTTATTTTAAGGTCACATTTTCTGGCATGATCTGAATCCAAGCTATTCTCTCCTTGGATCGGTATATGTTAAACTTTTTAGTCTTGTATGCATGCACTGGGTGCACACACACAATTCACAGTTTAAAGTATATGTGTATGTACATTTTTGTATTATGAAATAATACTTAACCTCAATATATGAAATCATTGTTATAATACCTTTTCTGTTTCTTTATTTTTTAAGAATGCTGGTTAAATGTACTAAATCAATTTCACAGCTTACTGAACTTGCCACAACTTGAGTTTGAGAAATTTGACCTGATTGTAAAAGATGCATTATTTGTAGATGGGAGAGTATGGCTTTGGACCGTTTATCTCATCTTTCTGGGAAAATGTCATACTGTGCTAAAATATATAATAATTCATTCTTAAAGTCTCCAAAATTGATATTGAAGAACTCTTTCCATGATATCCTGCAAAACGTAAAATGGATTTCTGGAAATCCAGATTTGAGGTCTTTCATCAATGTTGACCTGTGGAAAACTTACTCCTTTACAAACTTGTGCTTGTTGGTGACTTTTCAGAAATGCCTTGAATAGAAACTATAAAGTGAATGCCTCCCTATAGTCTGTGATATTAAAATAGACAGCTTGTTTGTGATGATACACTGTTAGTTTGGTTTTGCACTTGGCTTTTGTAGAACTCATTCATCTTCTAACGCAGGAATTAAGAGTTCATGTAATGGTTTCTGAGTCAGCAGCCCCGAACCTGCTGTTCCCCATGACTGTGTAGTGCCAGCAGCCATCAGCACAGGGGTCAGATATCACTTCCTGCACACCCTCCAGCTCTCCGTGCATTTTCAGTGACACCAAAGAAAAGGCTGGAGCTCGGATGGGAAGACATCTCAGGGCCAACTCATAAAGGCAGGGTGTGAAGTGGTTCTCTGTGACTGACTAACTGGAAATAGAGATGAAAGCTTTTGGAAACCTGTGTTTCATGGTTTAGACAAGTCTCTGGGCTTCCTGAGCTGTGCACACAACACGAAATGGGGCCTTTTGTGGTATTTACTCTTTGTGTATTAATGACACTTCTGCCTGAAGATAAAGCATTTTTGGTAAAATAACTTTGTCACTCAATTGAGACGTTTTGCTTGGAAGATGCTTCAGTTTCAAATTATGTCTCTGCTCATGCATGCCCTTGTTTTCCTGCTCATCTTAGGTTTTCTGATTCTGACATGTTGGGTTTTGTTTTTAAATCTTCCTTTCTGTGATGTTAAACTTTGTATTGCATCTGTGCAAGATGACCGTTACTAATATGTTTTATTACTTTTAAAACAATGTTTTGGGGATACATGTTAAATAAGTAAACCAAAATGTTTTGCATGGAGTGTGACTTTTAGGTATAATTAATTTCAAATTGCCTCAAGTATCCCACAGATATTGCCATTTATTCTTACTCTAATTTGTTTTAATATAATTGTATTTTTCTTTCTGTGTTTGGATTATGGCTCCAGTGAAATCTGTATTTCTTCAACCTTTCATCCATGTGTTAATCATATAGAAATTAATACTTATTTCATCAGTTTCCTACCTACCTATGCATCCCCAGTGTTCCACTTTGAGAACATTAAGAATTTCAGTTTGCTGTCACATTTGTTTTGAGTATGAGCGAAGACACTAGAATTTTTTCCTCAACCTTTGGGATTGACAGAAAATATTTACAGATGTTAGCCATGGTGAAAGTACTTTTCATATACCCCTTTTTATCTCTATGAATAATAAATAGTTGGGTTTCATTAGGCATATCAAAATTTGCAGGCCTTCCAAGAATAGATTTACAGTTGATGGCCAAATCGAGATGATGCTCTCAGGCCCTTGTTGCTACCGTACCTACATGTATCACCTAATGAGTATGTGGAAGTTTTTCTGGCTTGTTTGTTTTTGTTTTTTACCATTTTTATTGGAACATAATTGTTTTTTATTGGAAAATAGTTACTTTACAATGTTGTGTTAGTTTCCGCTGCACAACGTGAGTCAGCCATATATATCCATATATCCCCGCCCTCTTGAGCCTTCCTACCACCCCCTATCCCATCCCACCTCTCTAGGTCATTACAGAGCATGGAGTTGAGCTCCACATGCTATACTGTAACTTCCCACTAGCTATGTTTTACACATGGTAATGTATATATTTCAATGCTGCTCTCTCAAATCATCCCACCCTTTCCTTCACCTACTGGTCTGCATGTCTGTTCTCTATGACTGTGTCTCCATTTCTACTCTGCAAACAGGGTCATCAATATCATTTTTCTGTATCCCATACATGTGTAAATATATTGGCTCTTCTATTTCTGACTTAGTTGATTCAGTGTGACAGAGTCTAGATTCATCCATAGAACTTCAAATGACTAAATTTCATTCTTTTCTATGTGTTTTTAATGTTTTAAGAGTTGCCTTTGTAGTGCATCTACGTAAAGTTACCAATGCTAACATTTTTATTACTTTTAGAACAATTCTGTTGGGAATTACATAAGACTAAATGTTGCTCTTAATCTTCAGCCGCTAAGGCATGTCCAACTCTTTGTGACCCCATGAACTACAGTGCGCCAGGCTTCCTTGTCCTTTACCATCCCCCAGAGGGTGCTCAAATTCATGTCTATTGAATCAGTGATGCCATCTAACCACCACACACTCTGCCCTCTCTTCTCCTGTTGCCTTCAGTATTTCCCAGAATCAGAATATTTTCCAATGAGTCAGCTCTTTTTATCAGCTGACCAAAGTATTGCAACTTCAGCCTTCAGTCCCTCCAGTGAATATTCAGGGTTGATTTCCTTTAGCATTGACTGGTTTGATCTCATGCAATCCAAAGGACTCTCAAGAATCTTCAACACCACAAATTGAAAGCATCAGTTCTTCAGTGCTCAGCCTACTTAATCATCCAATTCTCACATCCCTACATGACTACTGGAAAAACCATAGCTTTGACTATACAGACATTTGTTGCAAAGTGATGTCTGATTTTTAGTACACTGTCTAAGTTTGTCAAAGCTTTTCTTCCATGGAGCAAGGATCTTTTAATTTCATGGCTCCAATAACCATCTGCAGTGATTTTGGAGCCTAAGAGAATACAATCTCTCACTGCATCCTTGTTTTCACCATCTATTTATCATGAAGTGATAGAACCAGATGCCATGGTCTTAGTTCTTTAATATGGAGATTCAAGCCAGCTTTTTTTTTTTTTTTTTTTTAGTTGTTATTTATTTATTTTAATTGGAGGGTAATTACTTTACAACATTGTAGTGAGTTTTGCCATGCATTGACTCTTTCACCCTCATCAAGAGGCTCTTTAGTTCCTCTTCACTCTCCTGCCACTAGAGTGGTATCATCTGCGTATCTGAGGTTGTTGATATCTCTCCTGGTGATCTTTATTCCAGCTTGTGATTCATCCATCCTAGCATTCCACATGATATCCTCTGACTCTAGTTTCAATAAGCAAAGTGACAGTATACAACCTTGTCATACTCCTTTGCCAATTTTGAACCAATCAATTGTTCCATATCCAGGTCTAACTGTTGCTTCTTGACCCACATACAGGTTTCTCAGGAGACAAGTAAGGTGGTCTGGTACTCCCATCTCTTTAAGAGTTTTCCACAATTTGTGGTAATTCACACAAAGACTTTACCATAATCAATGAGGCAGAAGTAGATATTTTTCTGGAATTCCCTTGCTTTCTCTATCATCCAGCAGGTGTTAGCAATTTGACCCCTGGTTCTTCTGCCTCTTTGAAACTCACCTTGTCCATCTGGAAGTTCTCGGCTCATGGCCTGCTGAAGTCTGACTTGAAGGATTTTGAGCATAACTTTGCTAGCATGTGAAACGAGCACAATTGTACAGTAGCTTGAACATTCTTTGGCTGTTCCTTTCTTTGTGATTGGAATGAAAACTGACTTTCTTCAGTCCTATGACCACTGCTGAGTTTTCCAACTTTGCTGACATATGACTGCTGCACTTTTGCAGCATCATCTTTCAGGATTTGAAATAGCTCAGTTGGAATTCCATCACCTCCACTAGCTTTGTTTATAGTAATGCTTCCTAAGGGCCACTTGACTTCACACTGCAGGATGTCTAGCTCTAGGTGAGTGACCATACCATTATGGCTATCTGGGTCATAAAGACCTTTTTTTTAATAGTTCGTCTGTGTATTTTTGTCTCCTCTTCTTTATCTGTTCTACTTCTACTAAGTCCTTAGAGTTTCTTTTATTTATTACTCAGAGCACATCTTATGGTAGAAGGTCATATGATACTTTAGAAAGTAGAATACTTAGTTTTGAAGTAAGGAGTCAGGTTAAGTTAAAGAAGGGTTAAAAAACAAAAATAAAAGAATGGTACAGGGTGGGAAAGTATAGAAATTAAGAAATACTAAGTTTTGAAAATAACAGAAGTCAAGCAGTTGTTTAGGATAAAGAGATTCAGGAAGGAAGAAAGAAAAGAAAGTGGGAGGAAGAAAGAAAGGTAAAAGGAAGGAAGAAAGGAAGGGAAAGAGAGAGGGAAGGAGGAAAGCAGGAAGGCGGGAGGGAGAAAGGAAGAAAAGGAAACCCTGCTTTTCCATTACTTTGGTGAATACCAACAATTTTTCATAAGTCATTTAACTTTTTCAATAATATAAAAACATCTCTTCCTAAATTTTCATCTGAAGTTCTCTATAAAGGACAGCTCACTGTAGAAAACTCACTCTTTCAAGCTAAGTAACTGGCAGATGCCACGTTATTTTCTGCAGTTTGAAAAACAGTGAAGCAAAATCACAGGAAATATTACAGATGAGAAAAAAAAGAAATTCTACAGTGTGCCTGGCATATCATTCCCACTTTGACAGACAAACAAAGGCACAGTTACCAGCAATCTTTCTACTGGCCACACACACTTAATTTAAAATTTCCCAGTGACAACTATAAGGCAGTATCAATATCAAAAGTGAAGCAAGGACAGGAGTCCTCAGCTCAGCTGACCTTCACTGAGCTGACCTCCTGGTGTAGGTGACCTTCCTATCGCACAAAGCACACTGGCTGATAACTGCAAGAGCTCCGAGGGCTCACTGAATGCTAAGGGCATCCTTTCTGCTCACAAGAGGTGGTGGTGGTGGGGGGGAGTTTATGCCTACCAAGAGATGGCTGTATCATTACCCAAACTACTGCTATCAGCACGATTTGTTTCTGCAACACTCCTAATTTAAATATTATGTAACCCAATCAAATAGGGCTGCTGCCTCTTTGAAAACATAGATGCTTCCCAAGGATACCAACCAAAATGAGTTACTATACAAAGGTGCTGTTCAAGCAGATGTGAGAGAGAAAATTGTAACATTTAGGATGGAAAACCTTCCAACATATTATTAGAATTCCACCTTGAGATTGCTTTGAAAGCTATCTTTGACTTCTCATTGTTACTTAATGACTCCCGAACTGGAAGTCAATATTCAGACCTTATGCCTATGATTTCTGAAAGAAATATAGCAAGATTTCAAGTAGCACTGTGTGTATGGGCTAAGTTCCTCAGTTGTGTTCGACTCCTGTGAACCCATGCACTGTAGCCTGTCAGGCTCCTCTGTCCATGGGATTCTCCAGGCAAGAATATTGGAGTGGGTTGCCATGACCTCCTCCAGGGGGATCTTCCCAACTCAGGGATCAAACTCATGTCTCTTGCATCTCTTGCACTGGCAGGTGGATTATTTACCACTAGCTCAACCTGGGAAGCTCTACTTAAAGAAAAGCGAAGTGAAGTGAAAGTCACTCAGTCATCTCCAACCCTTTGCGATCCCATGGGCTATTAATATAGTTCATGGAATTTTCCAGGCCACAACACTGGAGTGGGTAGCCTTTCCATTCTCCAGGAGATCTTCCCAACTCAGGGATCAAATCCAGGTCTCCCGCATTGCAGGTGGATTTTTTACCAGCTGAGCCACAAGGGAAGCCCACTTAAAGAAAAGATCTCGATTTAAATAAAAAGCAGTGAAATTAAAATTAAATGCTTGCAGGATAAACAATAAGGTCCTATTGTATAACAAAGGGAACTATATTCATATCCTGTAAAAAAACACAATGTATATGAAAAAGTATATATATAAATATACATATGTATGTATATGTGTACATAAGTGAGTCATTTTGCTATACACCAGAAACTAATGCTGTTGTTCATATCCTAAGTCATGTCCAGCTCTTTGCAACCCCATAAACCATAACACTCCAGGCTCCTCTGTCCTCCACTATCTCCTGGAGACTAATCAGTTCAGTTCAGTTCAGTTCAGTCGCTCAGTCGTGTCCGACTTTTTGCGACCCCATGAATCGCAGCACGTCAGGCCTCCCTGTTCATTACCATCTCTCGGAGTTCACTCAGACTCACATCCATTGAGATATGATGTCACAAATCAATTATACTTTATTAAAATACATTAAAAAAAATTCAAATATTAAAGTTTATGTATATCATTGTTAGGACTCTCCTCCTGACTTCTGTATCAACTAATAGATGAACTATCAGGCCCCAACGAGTTTGTGAGCTGGATTCCATGGAATTCTAAACTTAAAACATAGCTGGAAAATATCATGAGCTACTATATTTTGCTTCCATAGTAGTTTAACTTTTGCATATTGTACAGTTATATTTACAGTGTAAATCCTCCCACATACCATACCTGTTGGAACCAAATCACACAGATTTTGCATGAGAAGAGACCTAGTAGCACTGAAGTCATCAATCTCTTCTGCAGCGATGAAGGGCTTTTAAAGCAATCAGTTCTGAATCTTGACATCAGTTTAAAGCTGCAGATTATATCTTGAGCTCTCAGCATCCTAAAACTTCATTAATCTCTGTCTCAGGGGCAGCAGAGCCTTATTCACGAATTAATTTATAGTGACTATTTACATTTCACACATTCACTCTGAATCCCACATCAAGAAGGGGTGATTTGTGGTATTATTTTTGGTTTTATAAGCTTTATTCTATGATAGACGTTCTACTCTACACTACAGAATTCTGCACCACACTACAGAATTTCAGATGAAGATTTCAGATCACCTAGCTCAGAATAGAAATCCTTCTCATGATTGCAGCTGGTAATCTGAAGTCATTTCATGATGCAAAAGTGTGTGCTCTTTCTTGATTGAGTCATTTTAAAAAACTATGTATTAATCAAACATCCTTTAAACTTTCATTTCCAAAAGTCTTTTTGTATAACACTGTTATTGATACCTTCTACAGTACCGTGTATTTTTATTCCAAAATTTGTTTTTGAGTTGGTGGGCTGTGTCAGTGTCACTTTCTAGCTTGTAATATGCTTCTATGTACAGTCATGCAAAATGCATCATCTTGGAATGTGAAGTCAAGTGGGCCTTAGAAAGCATCACTACGAACAAAGCTAGTGGAGGTGATGGAATTCCAGTGGAGCTGTTTCAAATCCTGAAAGATGATGCTGTGAAAGTGCTGCACTCAATCTGCCAGCAAATGTGGAAAACTCAGCAGTGGCCACAGGACTGGAAAAGGTCAGTTTTCATTCCAATTCCAAAGAAAGGCAATGCCGAAGAATGCTCCAACTACCGCACAATTGCACTCATCTCACATGCTAGTAAAGTAATGCTCAAAATCCTCAAAGCCAGGCTTCACCAATATGTGAACCGTGAACTCCCTGATGTTCAAGCTGGCTTTAGAAAAAGGCAGAGGAACCAGAGATCAAATTGCCAACATCCGCTGGATCATGGAAAAAGCAAGAGAGTTCCAGAAACACATCTATTTCTGTTTTACTGACTATGCCAAAGCCTTTGACTGTGTGGATCACAATAAACTGTGGAAAATTCTGAAAGAGATGGGAATACCAGACCACCTGACCTGCCTCTTGAGAAATCTGCATGCAGGTCAGGAAGCAACAGTTTGTGGTGTTGGAGAAGACTCTTGAGAGTCCCTTGGACTGCAAGGAGATCCAACCAGTCCATTCTGAAGGAGATCAACCCTGGGATTTCTTTGGAAGGAATGATGCTAAAGCTGAAACTCTAGTACTTTGGCCACCTCATGCGAAGAGTTGACTCATTGTTAAAGACTCTGATGCTGGGAGGGATTGGGGGCAGGAGGAGAAGGGGATGACTGAGGATGAGATGGCTGGATGGCATCACTGACTCGATGGATGCGAGTCTGAGTAAACTCCGGGAGTTGGTGATGGACAGGGAGGCCTGGCGTGCTGTGAATCATGGGGTCGCAAAGAGTTGGACACGACTGAGCGACTGAACTGAACTGAACTGAAAAGGGTTCCCCCAATGTTAACAAAACACTGCAGCCTGGGTGGATTTGGGAGATCCTTTTATTACTTTTACCAGTAATGGGCTTAGAATACCACAAACCATCACTCATCATATTCTAAAAAGAAAGGAGAATATTTCTGTCAGAATGTTTGAGATGACTTCTAAAGACTCTCGTCCAAAGGATGTGTCATCTCTTTCCACATTGCCTCACTCAAGCATTGGAAGTCAAGTCTGAGCACGCAGTGTCTTTCTGTCTCTGGAACAATTTGGTGTCTTTCACGTGACTCTTCCTAAAACAACTCATTATACTTATTGCTATTTCATTAACTTATACCCAGCAGGAAAATGCCTTTTTCAACCTCTATCAGAATGTTATTCTTCTGGAAAAAGGCATTTCCTCTCTAGTGGTGCTATGAAATTTATCAGCACAATTTGAGACATAGTATTAGAACATTTGCACAAACTGACTTGGAGCTACCCATGTTTATTTCCTCTTCCTATCTTAGATTTTATTTTAGAGCCGTGGGTAATTGCCACTTCAATGCCTTTCTTATTATTCTCTCAAAGGGGAAAAAAAAAGTTTTTAAATGGAAACCTTAGCTTTCTTAAGCAAACCTGCTTTAGGAGTACTTAAGATAATTCATATGGTATTTTAAGGCAACAGATGACAGCCTTAATCCAGCTTCTGAATAACTACTTGCAGTGGAGAAACACAGGGCAAGGTACGAGACAGGTATTTCCATAATGGCTTTTACTCACAGTGAAACAAAAGCTGACTTACTTTTTAAAAAATTTATATTATTGGAGTATAGTTGATTTACACTGCTGTGTTAGTTTCAGGTCTACAACAAAGTGATTCAGGTTTGCACATGCTGCTGCTGCTGCTAAGTCGCGCCAGTCATGTCCGACTCTGTGCGACCCCATAGACAGAAGCCCAACAGGCTCCTCTGTTCCTGGGATTCTCCAGGCAAGAACACTGGAGTGGGTTGCCATTTCCTTCTCCAATGCATGAAAGTGAAAAGTGAAAGTGAAGTCGCACAGTCGTGTCCGACTCTTAGCGACCCCATGGACTGCAGCCCACCAGGCTCCTCCATCCATGGGGTTCTCCAGGCAAGAGTACTGGAGTGGGTTGCCATTGCCTTCTCCGAGGTTTGCACATAGGCACATTCTTTTCCATATTCTTTTCCAATATGGTTTAAAAGTTGACTTATTTGTCTAGAGTGGAAATGACCTAGGCAGACACAGGACCTCTGTCCTGGGGCCAAGACACTAAGACATCTAGGTACTTGAATTTCCTCCCTGTTCACTGAGGCTTCGGTGACCTCCAGGTAGTCATCCTGCAAACAACTGTGAAATGGCATTCTCTGCATATATTAATCCTTAGATGAATGTTTTCTCTTCCATTCACTTTAAATCTTACCAAGTGTCTACCATTTTTCAGACTGTGTACAAAATGCATAATTTCAGACTAAAAATGCTCTGGGTCTTCTTTGGTATTCCAGCTGGCTACATCATTTTAGTGCTTCATAGGAGACTGTCGATGAAGTTTAATTTGCCTCCTTATGCTTGTTTTCCAACTTTATTCTTCTTTTTCTTTGTACCAGTGCTAGCCTTCAGTTCCCTTAATGACAAAATGCTAAAAAAGTCTTTGGAGCAGAAAAGATTCTAGGTTACTTACAGGTAACTGTGTAATTTTTCAACTGCAATGGAACTTGATGGATAAATGAAATATGACCAGTGAGATACTGACTCCATGGACTTTTTATTTTTTGGTAATATTGTGTTTACTTTGAAAGTGATTATTAAAGGAATTTACATCTTGTTTGCACTTTAAAGGTAACTATGTGGAAAAAGTATAATAACCCTCAATACTTATTACCACTATAATTTTATAACTGGTAAATTCTAATTTAGCTCACCAACTTCTCAAAGTTCCCAAAGTAGCCATGACATCATTATCAGCAGAAATAACAGTTAGGTGTTTTAATAGCAAAATATTTGTTTCTCAATGACCTTCCTGGTACATTTTCCCCAACCAGCCTGGCTTTAGACTCTATTTAAATATCCTTACTTCACTGAGTCATAATCTAAAAATGGTGGTTTTAATGAATTATGGGAGTTAAATGATATAAAAATGTGCATCAAGGGCTTCCCTGCTGGCTTAGTGGGAAAGAATCCACCTACCAGTGCAGGAAACATGGGTTCAATCCCTGATCTGGGCCAATCCCACACGCCATGGAACAACTGCACCACAAGTGTTGAGCCTGGGCTCTAGAGTTGGTGAGCGGAAATTACCAAGCCCACATGCCGCAACTACTGAAGCCCGTGCCCCCTATAGCCTGTGCTTCACAACAAGACAATCCGCTGCAATGAGAAGCCCGTGCACCGCACCCGCTGCTTGCCACAATTAGTGAAAAGCCCAGGCAGCAACAAAGACACAGCACAGCCAAAAAAAGGTATCTCAAAAACAAAAATGTGCCCGTCAAGCATTCAATTAATGTTCACTCTCTTCTGCCTGATTCAACTATTTCCAAGCTGACATTGTTAAGCAATCTCTTTCCAAAATACGTTTAAAATATACTTGACTTTCAAAAATCAACTTCTCCCTGCACAAGGAACTATACTAGATATTTTGTAAGAGCCTATACGGGAAAAGAAAAAGAATTTTAAAAAGAACACACACATTCATACACACATGTATAACTGAATCACTTTGCTGTTCACCTGAAACTAACATGACATTGTAAATCAACTATACGTCAAAAAAAAAAATCATAACACTAATCATACTGACCTTTTAGCTTTGTTCTGAGACTGTCAGAGGAAGAAAAAAATATATGATACACAAAATCAGGTTCATGTGGTTTTAGAGTAATCTTAAATAAATAACAAATATGTTATCTTAGCTAAAGGAATAGGTAAAAATGTAAATGCTCTAGTCTTAATGATTGAAGCATTTAAATACAATAATAGCACTACTCAAATAAATGAATATTTGAGGACTGTTTTTAAGGATAGCATTTTCTCAAATGTATGGATCATATATAAGTTGTTTGGTATGACTGACAGGTATAAAGAATGAATCATGGTTGGTATCCTAGGGGTTAGTACTATGTGTATGTGTATCAGTCGCTCAGTCATGTCAGACTCTGCGACCCCATAGACTGTAGTCCACCCGGCTCCTCTATCCAATGGATTGACCAGGCAAGAGTACTGGAGTGGGTTGCCATTACTTCTAGACAGGATATTAATCCTGAAACATAGTTCAGGAAATGTTAACTAGCTCATCAAGTCCTCTCTGCCTCTGCAACTTTAAAAAACTAAACATAATATTAGCATAATCACGCAAAGCAACTTCTACAGTGGCTTATTTATCTGGGCTGGGAGGCTAGCAGTCATTCTACATTTCTTTTACCTTAATATTTATATTCTATTGCTCTTGCTACAAGTTAAGAATGTTGCCTATAGCCTGAAATAGACAGGGTAGCCCATTCTCAAGACTCTGACTTTTAAAGGTATAATGCTTTTCATCCATTTAGAGATAAAAAGTTGCAGATCAGAGAATAACATTCATCTTGTTGGAGGTTTATAAGAACACTGTGACCTGACCTAAGGTGGACAGCTGCAAGCAGAAAGGATTTTAAGACCAAGAAGTGTGCAACAACCAACCACGCCCCTAACTCACTTGGCCTTTAAAATGCTTTCCTGAAACCCTTTGGGGAGTTTGGGGTCTGTGGGACAATTAGTCACCCATCTCCTTTCTTGGCCTTGCAATATACCTTTCTCTGCTCCAGACTCTGAAGTTTTGGTTTGATTGGCATCACTGTGCAATGGGGCCACACACTTGAGGATCCTGGTATGGGTAGCAATTCCCTTTTCCAAGGGTTCTTCTTGACCCAGGGATCAAACCCGGGTCTCCTGCATTGCAGGCAGTTTCTTTACTGTCTGAGCCACCAGGGAAAGCCTTGAATTAGTAACAGTTCCTAAATACCATTTACAGAGCACCACACCCTGCATGCACTGTGTCTTCAATATTGTGCAGAGTTTCTGAATGTTTTGTTGAGTGGATAACTTAGTCTTTAGTAAGAAATTACTATAGGAATAAAAGAAAAAAATGAAACTATGATGATTATAGCTCTGCAGTTCTAAAGGTATTTTTAAATGCATAATCCTTTAAGGTTAAAAAAATAAATGGAAAGGGGCCTACTGAGATAACACTTGAAAGCCACAGGCAGGTGGATGTGTATCATACCAACCATGATTCATTTTTTATACCTGTCAGTCATGCCAAACAACTTATATATGATCCATACATTTGAGAAAATGCTATCCTTAAAAACAGTCCTCAAATATTCATTTATTTGTAGTGCTATTAATATATTTGAATGCTTCAAACATTAAGACTAGAGCTTTTACATTTTTACCTATTCCTTTAACTAAGATAACATATTTGTTATTTATTTAAGATTACTCTAAAACCACATGAACCTGATTTTTGTGCATATTTTTTTTCTTCCTCTGACAGTCTTAGAACTGCATTGCATTGGTGGACCTGCAGGAGGAAAATCGAGAAGCCACCTCACTGACACAAAAGAACCACCCAAAAGCTCTGGGGTCGGGTGGTGTCAGGTACTTATGGCTGTGGAAGGCTGCAAAGAGCGGGACGGGTTGGAGATCGTGAAACATCAGACACCCCCAAACTACTTCACTGCTGGGGCAGAAGAGGGATTTAGCCCAGCCTGAATTTGTTCCCTGAGCATGATTAACATGAGGATTTATGGCCCGAGGAACCCAAGCAGAAAGGGGAGCAGCACTGTTGCTCTGGATGTGCGGTGAGGAGGAGGTTGAACATAAACCTTTATACCTAATGCTGTGACTCAGCTCTGAGTCCAGAGAACTGGCAGCCAGGACTCCTTAGAGAAGAGACAAGGGGAATCTGGGGGTTTTCAAGGAACTGACCCTGCCAGCTCACAAGACAGTAAACACCTTTGTCAGCAAGCCCATCACATGCACAGAATGTCCAGTCAGCTTCAAAGTGGTCAACTCAGATTCTAGTCTGAGCCAAGAATTCAAGTTGGAGGGTTAAATCAAGGCATTTTCAGTTACGCAAGATCACAAAAACTTTCTCTGTGATACTCCTTTTTTTCTCAGTAAATTCGTGGGGCTTTTGCTCCCTTCCCAAATAAGGAAGTAAACTAAAAGAGAGGAAGACGAAAGATCCGGCAAACAAGGGATCTAATTCAAGACAACAGCAAAGGGAATGCTCAGGACAGTGGTGGAGGCACAGCTCCAAGGATGACTGCTGGGCAGCAGGCAGAGGGCAGCCAGCCCACAGAGAAGCAGACCGACTCTTCCTGCAGGGATTTCTTCCGGAATATGAATTTATTAGGAAACAACGCATCTGACTACCCAGAGAGCAGATTCACAAAATTTGAGGAATGATTTGGGGATGAATCAGTGATAAATATATAGAAAGATAAGCAAATCCCCAACCGATATAACTCTAAAGGAAACAAAACAAAACAGAGCAAGAATGGAGATGCTGTCACAGCATACTTTATGGCTTAGCAGTGAGAAATGATTGCATGGCTGCCATGATGTACACAATGCATCTGGATCTGGATATAGTTAGGATCCAACAGAGCGTAGGGGGGTGGTGTGGGGAGGGGACGGGAGGTGTCCACAGGTGTGAAAGCAGGAGGGTGAAAGAGTGTGCAGGTCTCACCTTGAGAACATGAAGTCAATGACGTCTACAAACAGTTCTTAAAACCAAAGAAGCAGAAGTAGCAACAAAAGCTGGTGACCTGAAGGTCAATTCTAAGAGCATCACTTAAAACCAGGATCTAATGCCTGATGATCTGAAGTGGAGCTGATCTAATAATAACAGAAATAAAGTACACAGTAAATGGAATGTGCTTGGGACTTCCCTGCTGGTGCAGTGGATAAGAATTTGTCTGCCAATGCAGGGGACACAGGTTCAATTCCTGGTCTGGGAAGATCCCACATGCCATGGAGGGACGAAGCCTGAGTGTTATAACTACTGAAGTACACATGCCTAGAGCCCATGCTCTGCAACAAGAGAAATCACTGCAATGAGAAGCCTGCACACTGCAACTAGAGAAGAGCGACCACTCTCTGCAACTTGAGAAAGCCTGCAAGAGGCAAGGAAGACTCAGCACAGCCAAAAATAAATTAATACATACAATACAATGAGCTTGAATCATCCTGAAACCATCCCCCATGCCACAGTCTGTGCAAAAATTGTCTTCCATGAAATTGGTCCCTGGTGCCAAAAAGGTTGGGAGCTGCTGACTTAAAGGAACCAGAAGTGCCTGCCTTCCAAAGGACAACAGTTGGGTAGGGAAAAGGGGCATGGCAACAGCCAAGTGTGTAAATAGCCCAAGAAGAGCTGCTTTTTAAAGATAAGCAACTGTAACTCTGACAAAATTAAGATTGCATGTCAAAGTGTACAGGAAGAATGAAAGAATGTTTCTTGATGGTCGGGACAGTCTTGTTTAACTGACAGTGTCTCATCACCCTCATCACACCAGAGAACAAAATATGTAGTCTGGAACGGTGCCTTGGTGCTGGGCCTTCGCCATCTGCAAATTATCAGACAAGCTAGTGTTAACCCAGAAAAGATGGCAGGTGGTCATGCATCGTAGCTCCAGGCATAACAGACACTGACAGTTGACAAACTTGATAGGCTTTAATCGGAAGCTCAGAAAAGTTTGTACAATAAAAGCAAGTACTATAAACTGAAATCATGAAAAAAAAAATTCTCACTGGAATAATTTGAAAAAACTTGAAATATATCCATCTAATTCTAAGAGAAAATCTCACTCTTTTTTGAAATCCTGAAAAATAGAGAACACATGGGCATGTTAGCTATAAAATATGTGAGCAGAGTCTCCAGTCTACCCATAAAATATTCATGCTTGTTTGAATATAAAAAAGTATTTCCCCAACATCTTGTAGTAAAACTCTCTGTATCCTGCTTAGTTTGTGGTTTAGAACATATTCTTCCCCCTAGTTCAGTGTGAGACGGTCTTGGACACTTGATGAAAATGCAGATAATTTTCTTTTTCTCCAGAAAAAGAGAATCATAATCTCTGACACCTGATAATATACATTTTTAATAAGTTCTTGATACATATTTATTTTATAGTTGCTATCAAATTTATGCTAGATAATTCCCAGGTTTTTGTTTGCTGGTTTGTTTGGTTTTCTTTAAGAGTTGTGATATCCTCTGCTCTCAACAATTGCCTCTCTTCCTTCTCAAAATCTTTCTAGCTACTTGTAGGACATATTGACACACACAAATACTTGTACAGGTAGATTTTGTACAAGTATTGTACAAATGTTGTACAGTATATATTTCTTCTCCAAAGCAAGTGAGGCTCTTAAGAGACACAGGGAAATACCATATACATCTCTGAATTTTCTCATAACAAAATATCTCATCAAGTATTCTTCAATAAATGCTAAAAGAAAAAATTATCAGGAACATGGATGTATTAAAGAAAGCATATCTATTTTGTCATTTTAAATGGTGACAAACTTACTTCTAGAGAGCAGTTCTCTCCATTGGATTTAGGTTGCTGTGTTGACCCTAAGCTTTTAAATCTTTGTGGCTTTTGATGTAAAAATATGAATCAAACTCCAAACTTTCAATTAGTCTAAATTCTAATTTATAACCCACTTGGGTATATCAACTTAAAATGATCTGCCTGCCTTTTACCGTTTCTGCAGTTTTAGCAACTGCCTTTTTCTTTCCAACTACAATCTATCTGTGAGATTGTTTCTTAGATAGCTCGGAATTAACTGGAACAAAAAACATCAGCAGAAATGGAAGACAGCCCATACTCTTCACGTGAAAGGGAGCTCTGTGTCCAAGGGTTGGAGGGTGGGTGGAAAAATATATTTAACAGCTCTTAGCCAAGTAAGAGTTTAGTCTCTGCAGCAATTGTATAATTTCTTTGATGCAAAAAAACACTGTCACCTCAAGACTCCCTGCATAAATATACAAGTAAGTTGTATATTTTAATAAAAATCAAATCATTCCAATGTGTTTCAGACTCTAGTGTAGGCATATTATACTTAAAATACTTCTTGCATTCTTTGCTACAAAAAAATTCTAAGAACACATTTTTCTCTTAATTCTCTCTTAAGGTAAATAAAATTTAATTTTAAAGGTTTAAACCTAAATTTTGATTTGTTCACATCAGTTTAATATAATAACATAGGAATGCAATGCAGTTTGTTATGAAGATTTATGATTCTTAAAAATCTTGAATACATTTTGACATTTTCTGTCCTATGGCACTTGTGTTAGGATACTGTTTTTTTTTCTTACCCTGAGAAAGTGAACAAATGAATCTGATGCCTTATTTGAGAGTTACCTGGAATTTTTCTTAAACTGAACAACATAAAAGCAAATCTGGCCTTCAGGTAAGACTCTTCTTGACAAGATCATAATAGTGATAAACCTAAGGGCATATCCAGAAGGGGTGGAAAACATCTCCTTCTCCTTCTTTCTTGTCCCCGAGGCCAATATTCACTAAGTGGCTCTGTACCCCTCATCCTGCATAATTCATAACTCCTTTGGTGATCAGTCATGCATTCCTCACTGGCCCCTCAGGACTCAAGTGCCCTCTGAGCCCGCTGGTGGAAACCACACACCCTCTGCTCCCAACCCGTCGCCCCTTCACTTCCCACACGTACTTCACAGGAAAGCTCATCGGGTCAGGAGAGCACACGCTGGGTTGCAAGTGGTTGTCATACTTACACTCATTCTCTCACACACATTCATCTCTGGGTATAATTTTACTAGTAAGAATAAAACATGTGTGATATCCAACAGGTGCCAGTTATACATATTAAAAAAGAAAAAATAACACAAGAAACTAGATTCAATATACTGTGATAAACCATAATGGAAAAGATTGCATAAGAAAAGAATATATCTATATCTATATCTATACAGATATGTATAACTGAATCACTTTGCTGTACAGAAGAAATTAATACAACACTATAAATCTACTGTATTTCAATAAACATGTAAAAAGATTAAACAATAACCTTTGGTAATTTAAGAAAATTAAAATCATACTAATAATGGAACAAATTTGGAAGCAACTTAAAGGAAGATGAGTTGCATGGGATTGTATTAAAGGAACCTTCAATTCATTCATATTCCACCATCCTCCTCCTTTCCTTTATTTTCAGACAATAAAGGAAAGAAGATCAAAATATATGGAGTCAAGGGGACTTCCCAGGTGGTCCAGCGGTGAAGAATCCATCTTGCAATACAGGAGACGTGGGTTTGATAACTGGTCAAGGAACTAGAATTGCATGTGCCATGGGGTGACTAAACCCAGGGGCCACAACTACCAAGCCTAAGCCTGTAAGCCACAGATCGAGTGTGTGCACCGCAACAAAAGATCCTGCAGGATGCAATGAGGAGCACATGTGCCACAACTAAGACCCGATGTGGCCAAATAAATAAATAATTTGAAAAAGTGTATGGAGTCGAGTGGTATGGTAGCAGCTCTAGTATCTATTTTTTTTTTTTTTATCTAAACTGATCCAGTCATTAAATTGAAAAGGAGAGCAAATAAACTGTTGAAAATACTGTTACCACTTCTGATCAAAATGCTTAGACTAAAACTGTTTAAAACATAATATTCAATAAAACCATTTTGAAAGAAAACAGCAGTAGTTTAATCACCCTTCAAAATATTAACCAGACTGGAGAAAAAGAGTCCTCAAAACTCAGAACCATTAAAAAAGTATGGATTACAAGTAACATTATCCTCAAGAAGAATAGCTCTATATATAAATAAAACCATTAAAGATATTCAGATCTGGATTTGTGTATTTTGTTTCAAAAACAGGTTTGGTTTTGTGATATAACTGCCCAACAAATATATATTTTAAAAATAAATACTGTTTCTTGGTTAACAAAAAACATGATACATATTTTACATTAAGGCCAAGATTTTTTTTTAAATAAAACTTTTAACAAAGTTTTTGATATGAGAAAAGATGTTATTTTCCAGCCTTTGTAGGTTTAACATTTTAAAATAATGATGCTTATACTACAGTACACAAAGTAAAACATACATACTCTATTATAAATTACTCTGAAATTAAACAAGAAATTTTCTTTTCTTTCTAAGAGATCTGAAATGTGCACTGGCTCTCAATGTGTGTGGCCTCCAAATAGAAACAAGCTTGCACTGTTTTATTTCAGTTTTGCTTCATTTCTTCCCAAACAATCTCTCACTGCTAATCTACCGGGCCTTTTTTCCCTCTCTTCTAGCATAAAGGAAACAAAAATCAAAGACATTATTAACTCTTTATGCACCATTGGAAAGCTGAATATATATCCTTGGCCCTGGTTTTCTTTTCCATTACTTATTAATGGAGCATGACTAGAGAATATACATTTCCACAAATAATTCTTGAAAACTGCATGAGAATTCTAAAATTTTTAATGTGTGTAGTCAATCTGTTAGTACTTTTTAAGCTATTAACAACTAGCTATATAATTTCAGGTATATATCTTATGCTTTTTCCTAAACTAACACTTAGTCTATAGTATCTACTTGAAAGAGCAAAATGGGAAGGTGACTTTTATTTATGTCTTAGTCTAAGGTATCAAGAAATAGTCTAAGGGAATCAAGAAAAAGGTATTGGAAGTTTAATATTACAAAGGAAAGAATATCTATATACAATATATGTAAAATGTACTAAGGACTCCCCGGTGGCTCAGATGGTAAAGAATCTGCCTACAAGGTGGGAGACCCAGACCAGCATCACTTTGTTCACAACAATAAGGGATCCCTTGTTTCACTATATGCTCTCATTCACTAGTGGAGTGAAAAAGAGTGGGTGAATCATCTTACAAAGGTAAGCACAATTGTTAATGGAAACATGTGTGACAAAACCTGCTTCTGAGAATTTTAACTAATGCATTAAAACTCTCCTGCTAAGATATATGGTGATCAGAGCCACAGAATTTTTAAGGCTGACTAGAATCAAATATTCATTCAAGCTCCCAAAAAAGGACTGCAGAGTTCAGTCTTATTTGTTAAATACAAAAGATACTAAAATAAACTTTCTTTCTAATTATCCCAGAAGAGCGCTATTACACTCAACAGTTTTTCTATGTAGGAAAAGATGCAAAATATTCATTCAGATAATTATTCAAAAGCAGGAAAGATGATTATGTACATCAATGCACATGACATCATAAGTAGGCACTAATTTAACTACTTGGGTGTCTAGTCTCCAACCAAAAAAGATGCCAATTCCATTCTTTAAAGAGGGTAAGCATCATGGTCCTTGGCGATAGAACATAATACACCTGGCCAAGGAGAATATGTGGTGTCATTACTCGATTGTTCAGTTTTCTGGTTTATGTCAACATACAGTAATCGAGGCAGCTCCATGGGGTTCAGATACCCTCCAGGAGCAATGGAGGATGAGGTACCACTGAGCAGCTGCACAGCGACAAACCTCAAGGCACGAAGTTCAGAGCCCACTCAGGACCTGCGCTGAATATCATGTCTTCAGTACAAAACTGAGAAGCCATCAGGCCAGTGGCCCCTTGGCTTTACCTTGCACTGATGAGTTTGCAGTCAGTGGGACTATGGCCTCTGAGGAGCTGGGGGAGCTAATTATGAAGTTCATCACTGGCAAAAAAATAAAAGAAGGAAAAAAATATGAGTGATGATCCAGGGGTTCAGAGGAGCACTTGCCCCTGAGCAAATGCCACAGAACTTTAAAGCCTATGCTCCAAAGGCAATCTTTCCCCCTGAGGCTTTCCTTCACTGATACACAGATAAGATTGATGGATGCTGTCCTGTTGGCAAGGATGCAAGGGGGCAGAGGGACAGGCAGGGAGCGGTGCCGATAGCGATGCATGGTGATAATTCAAAACACTCCGTGAGGCTGGCAAAGCAAAATTACTTATCAAATTTTCACCTAGCCACTTCAGGCAGTTATTGAGAGCAGAATGGGTGTGGCTGCATGGGAAGAGAGATGGGTGCATGCAATTAGGACAAAGGACAAATGAAGGAATGGCAGATATACTGTCCGAGTAAACTTCAACCTAAAAGAAAGCTTGTGACATGGTGCAATTCATGTACCAATGATCACTCCAGAGAGCAATCTGGCAAGATTGAAATCACCACATCACCTAAGGCAATGCAAGAACCACTGTTCTGTTCTCTCATTTCTCTGTCCCTAGCTTGCTGGCTTTCTAAGCAGAAAGCAAACTAGAATAAGGGCTCTTGGGCTGTTTTTCCCAGGCAGCCATCACTGGGCAACTTAGATACAAAGAAAGACAGGGCTCAACAGAGCCCAGGAGTTTGTCAACCCCCAGCCCCCAAAGTCCATATTTACAATTCATTCAGCTATTTCAATAATGAACTAAAAATGCACTGAGTTTAATTTTGATGATGTGATCCGTGATTGACACCCTTTCCACCCAGAATCTTGCAGATGAAGTTCCTGGTGTTAGTCACAGTGAATCTCCGGTAACGAGTCAAATTCAGGGGGCAAGACCCTTTGTGGTACTTACAGCAGATCATCTACATGTCTTTGTCTCATCTCCAGGCTCGGGAATCTGACATACACTTACATAGAGAAACACAAGTGTCAGTGAACCTGCTGTTACAAGTTAAGCTGGGGTGACTGAGTTGCATGGTCAACTCAGTGCTCAACCACTTACTGAAAAACTGTAATGGGGCTGGGACTAAATGAGGCATTGTGCATTTCCTGTTTTTGTCTTTATATATTAAATTTCCTCCACACAACTGCATGGGCTACACAACCAGATAATTCATGAGACCATAAAATCAGAAAAAGACAACCCTTGGTGTTGGCATACATATGTTTTCACTTTCCTGTCTTATTCTGTGGGATGATAATAGGTTGCTATCAACATAATATGAAAATGCTAGCTGATTTAAAATACAAATAACTTCTCAGTTTCAAGTTTATTTTTGTTACAGGTTTGGGGTAAATCAAATCTATTATATGATTCAAGATCTATCATTATGTTTTATAGTAAAATTTGATTGTTTCATATTTAAATATGTAAGAACATTCAGTTCAGTTCAGTCGCTCAGTCGTGTCCAACTCTTTGCGACCCCATGAATCGCAGCACGCCAGGCCTCCCTGTCCATCACCATCTCCCGGAGTTCAGTCAGACTCACGTCCATCGAGTCCGTGATGCCATCCAGCCATCTCATCCTCGGTCGTCCCCTTCTCCTCCTGCCCCCAATCCCTCCCAGCATCAGAATCTTTAACAATGAGTCAACTCTTCGCATGAGGTGTGCTAAAACCCAAACTGAAAATATGGACTGCATAACTTTGTGAAAGTGCAGCCATGGCTTCCAAGGCTATTTTAGACTTAAATATTAAACTCACAAATTCTGTGAAGCAGAGTACTGTGAAAGGATGATAAACAAATTCTTGTGGCTTCATTCACGTTAATAATCACATTACCAATGTGTTTTTTTTTTTAATCAATGTGTTTTTAAACAAGTTCATCTTTGTCTACCATTAACACTTTTCTAGATGAAATTATTAAATTTTATTAAAGCTAATGTATATTTAAGATAAAGATACCTTAAATAATCTATATAAGGAGATTGATCAAAAGTCACCATATAAAATTCATAACATATATTTTAGAAATATCTCC
>SJYT01024017.1:224565-235280 GCA_006410635.1 Cephalophus harveyi | reverse complement strand
TATAGTGCAATAAATAGATACAAATGTTTACAATAATACATAAAGGGTACAAGAAATTGTGACACAAATGAAAAGAGAGTAACAATTATAATCAGAGAAAATAGATTTCTTAAATTCCTGTAAGAATTTCAAAACTTCCTTTTTGGGGCACAAATATTATTTAAGCAGGATAAACATTAAGATAAGAAGGAAAATTGAGATTACTGCTTTTAAAGATATATTTTACTAAAACACTGCCTTGAAAAGAATATTTAACACATTTTGTTGTTGTTCAGTTGCTAAGTCGTGTGCGACTCTTTTGTGTGCCCATGGACTGGAGCCCACCAGGCTCCTCTGTGTATGGGGATTTCCCAGGCAAGACCACTGGAGCGGGTTCCCATTTCCCTCTCAGGAGATCTTTTGAACCCAGGGAATGAACCCACATCTCCTGGATTGGCAGGTAGGTTCTTTACTATTGAGCCACTAGGGAGTTTACCGTTTTCAAAAAAAAAAAAAGATGAAAAATGTCATGCACGTATTTGTAAGGGACCCACCCCAAAAAATCAACTTTTGGTGGGTATGGAAAGGAATAGAAAGAACAATGTCACCTTAATGGGGGAGAAAAAGTAAAACATCACACAAAAGCACCGACTTTTAAGGCAATACACACATTAATGATTTAAATTGACAACACGCAAGTTATTTGTGATAACTCTAGTGACACTTATGAAAAAACATTAAGATAGAGAAAGTTTTTGGTTCTTGGTTTTCCTTAATCTCGTGTTTAAGAGGGGAAAAAGAAATAACCAAGTCTGAAATGTGTACACAGGGGCATCTCTAAGTGGTACTTACTGGCATGACAATGTTGTAGTGGATGCAGAACCCGGGCTCCGAGGGAAAATACTCATCAGATACAAATCTGATCCTGATTTGATTTCCTTTAGAAATCTGCTTTCCTGGCACACTGCCAGACCCACACCAGCGCCCTAAAATGGTTCCATCACTTGGTTCTTCAACCTCTACAAAATCATACCTGCAAGAGACCAGGAGAAAAGAGACATAAAACCATGATCTGTTATTTTAGGAATTCAAGGGAGTGAGTTCATCTCAAATTTAACTGTGTAAATAGAATAAAATATGCCAAAGATGAGACACAAGTGAAAAAGCATTCTCAATTAAAGAAATATGAGTCTTCTAGTCTAAGCCCTCCAGTCCTGTTGGTAAGGAACTCCAAATTCACTAAACAGCCATGTCAAACTTAGACATTTTGTATGTAGCAACCATATCTTTCAATTTATGAATTACTCAATTTCCATTTGGATATGGCAGTTTTGCTCTACTCTTAATTTCCATGATTACTGTCCAACACTTTCCAGCAGTAACTGCTTCACCTGGTCAGATTCCTTGCTCCCTATCCTCTTCTGTGTCCAGGCTTTTCATTATATACATATTCTCCAAATCCCACTCCATACTACACTGTCTTTGCTACACTGTGAGCTGTGTGTCCTCAGCTCACAGACATCTTTCTCTTTCTGTCAAACACATATTTTCAACATTTAACTACATATATGCAAGTGATACATCTAGTTGGCTAGGCTGTAAAACTCTTGAAGAAAGGAATCAATTCTCTTGTGGTTCAGGTTTACACTGCATTACACATGGCATCTTAAACCTAAGCAGTGAATGGCTAATACTTTTCTAACCACTGTCACCTTGGGTTTGAAGGTTTCGATCAGTGGTACTCATGGAGAGCAGAGTTGCCTTGCAGAATGTTCCAGAAATGTGTAGAGGCATTTTAGGTTGTCTCAGCGATGGTGGATGAGGGCAAGGTCCCTGGACACCCAACACAGGAGAGTCCAGAAAACAGGTATTCACTCCACACCCTCCAGGCCTTTCAAACAGTTCACTGGACATTGATAATACTGTCTCACATATAAATGCAAATATGTTTTGAAGGTTTAGTTTAAACCCAATTTTCTAGACATTCAACTATCAAATAAGTTGAACGAAGTGTCTATGCTTTGGAACAAGAATTACTACTCTAGAGAATCAAACCACTAACAGGAGCATGACTTATACTTTTCATGCAATGATGAAAACAATTAGACATACCCATTTAGTCTATTACCATAGCTATCGTATACACAATGAGTCTGTTACTTGAAAGATACAAACGTCTGACTACTTCATTTTATTTTTTGTGCAATTGGGCATGTGTATCTATGCACTTAAATGCATTGTTTTAATATAAATTACTGCTGTTATGTCAACTTTACATAGCACGTAGGCCTTTATATCTATTTTTAAACAACTGCATATATAAATAGAGGATCACTGTTATGAACTGCATTTCAGAATTCTTAGGACATTGCCAAATTTTTCTTAAGGGAGGTCTGGCATGGATGAAAACTATTGGTAGATTTTTTTTAGAAAGTCTAAAACCGTATATACCAGACAATGAAAATTAATATATTTTGCACAGTATAGAATTTACAGAAGAAAAAAAATTTTGAAAAAGGACAAAGTGCATAACAAACCAACTATACTTATAAATCCTATTCTAAATAATTAGCCAGAACTCTCTAATGGTAAATATACCTGTTCCAACCTAATTTTTCTTGTCCTTAAATTAGGATAGTGCAATCTGACTCACAGGGATGTTTTGAGAAAAGGGAAATGGAACAGTTCCTGAGCAGTGCCAAAAGCATTGTGGTATACAGCTGCCAGTTAACAGTTTGCCCCACATCCCTACCCAGCACATATTGCCCCTACCCCATACCCATAACCCTGAGAGTTTGAAAGCATAAATGAGAAGAACTCAAATACCAAAGGAAGAGAGAACTTCTGCTCTATCACATGACAAGTCCCAGATATAAATTACAAATTCATAAGCCTCCTCAGGACAATCACCCCAGGAGCCTGCTCTGTGTGGTGGGAACAGAAAGTGGGGCACAGGGGAGGAAGATGGGGGTAAAACAGACTGGGTGGTTATTTCAGACATATCTGGTACAAAAGTTGATAACCAGCATTTTAGATCAAAGAGTAATGTTTATATCAAGATCGTTTCCATGTGGAACAAAGCTGCTATTCACAGAGTATGTTTGCTCTGTGACTGGGAGGGAAGCTAGCTGATACACGTCACCACCAGGACTAGTTTGCAGAGAGCTGATTTCAGGCTGGTCAATCATTCTGTGAGTATTTGTGAAGCATGGACTTGGTACAAAGTGCTGGGCTAGATTCTCGGGGTGCAAATATGAAACCACAGCTCCTGTGGGCTCAGGGTCCATTAAACCCTGGCGGTGTTCTAATGAGAGTGCGTAGGAAACACTGGAACGCTGGCAGGGTGAGGGAAACCCTACACGGTGAGATTAGGGTCAGCTTACAAGGGAGCATCTGGGCTGCTGGGGGGAAGAGGTGGGGGAAGGCATTCTAGCAAGAAGCACAATCCTGAGGATGTAACAGAAGAACCCCAGGGCCTGGCTGGTTGTCTGTGAGCAGAAGATGGAGCTCAAGCTGTCAGGACAGGTGCAGGTGAGGCCACCTTGGGATTCCAGGGTTGAATGTGAGAATGTTATTTTTTACACCAGTGTTGAAAGCAGGGAAGCACAGTTCAAAGAGGTTCTATGTTGCTTTAAAATATTTAGGTCAACATTTAATTAATTAATCTTTTAGGCACTACTTGTATTTTTTCATTTTTAATACAAGTATAGTTAATTTATAACCTAATAGTTTCAAGTGTACTTGAAAAGTGATTCAGTTCTACATAAATATATATATATATATATTCAGATTGTTTTCCATTATAGATTATTACAATATATTGAGTAGAGTTCCTTGTGCTCTACCATCGGTCCTTGTGGTTTAGGCGTTTTACGCACAGTTGTGTGTATGTTCATCCCAACCTCTTGACTTATCTCCCATCACCCCTTCCTGCCCCTTCCCACCCTTACTCCATTCCCTTTGGTAACCATACTTCTGTTCTCTATGTCTGTGAGTCTATTTCCATTTTGGAAATAAGCTCATTTATATCTTTTTTTTTTTTTTTAAGATTCCACGTATACAGGAAATCATAAAATAGTTGGCTTTTCTTGCCTGTAAATCATCATTTGGAAAAAGTTGAATTTCACAGAAAAATATGAATTTCAGGCTTTCTTAAAACAGACTTGAACATCTGGTCATACTAAGTATTCTTTGCCCTGGTGCGGCTCCTTGTGGGCTCGGGTCTGCAGAGCTGGCATCCACTCCAGGAGAGAAGGGGCCTTTCTCTCACTCACAGCCTCACCCAGCACCTGTGTGTCAGGCACATAGACTGTTCACTACCTGAGGTCAGGATGGCCTTTACTCCTTCATGGAAATGGAGGCTAGGCCAGGGGACATGCTCTCTCCAGTTTTTAAAAACCCCTGTCTAGTTTCTATAAAAAACCCTGTCTAGTTTCTATGGTGCTTTTTTTTTTTTAGTACCCAGATCTTTACTGATCTCCATCACTTGCGCACAAGGGCGCCTGAGTTTGCAGCCTATAAGGCAGCTATTGGAAGTTTCAGTGAGGGAGCAACATAGACACAGGATCCCAGTACATCTGAGGATGCCAGGAAACCACAGCATTTCAAGTGTGGGCAGGAAGGAAGAACTTTTAACAAAAAGAGCCTGAAAAGGAGCCATCAGGAAAGCAGCAAGAAAACCACTGTGAAAAATGACACAGAACCAAGAGAAAAGGGAGGCACAGGGTCCATCCAAGCAGAAGTGGGCAGATCATCCACGCCAAAGAGGAGCAAAGTGGGTGAAAGCCAAGAAGCTCTCCCTGGACCTGGCAATTATGAAGTCATTTTCAATCAGCTGGTTGGGTGAACGCAGAAGATCAAAACATTACTTCAGATCTTTTTTAAAAAAAATTATTTAATTTTTATCAGCATATAGTTGGTTTACAATGCTGTGTAAATTGCAGGTGTACAGGACAGTGATTCAGTTATACATAAATATCTAGATCTATTCTTTTTCAGATTCTTTTCCATGATAGGTTATTACAAGATAAAAAGTTGAATTTCACAGAAAAATATGAATTTCAGGCTTTCTTAAAACAGACTTGAACATCTGGTCATACTAAGTATTCTTTGCCCTGGTGCGGCTCCTTGTGGGCTCGGGTCTGCAGAGCTGGCATCCACTCCAGGAGAGAAGGGGCCTTTCTCTCACTCACAGCCTCACCCAGCACCTGTGTGTCAGGCACATAGACTGTTCACTACCTGAGGTCAGGATGGCCTTTACTCCTTCATGGAAATGGAGGCTAGGCCAGGGGACATGCTCTCTCCAGTTTTTAAAAACCCCTGTCTAGTTTCTATAAAAAACCCTGTCTAGTTTCTATGGTGCTTTTTTTTTTTTAGTACCCAGATCTTTACTGATCTCCATCACTTGCGCACAAGGGCGCCTGAGTTTGCAGCCTATAAGGCAGCTATTGGAAGTTTCAGTGAGGGAGCAACATAGACACAGGATCCCAGTACATCTGAGGATGCCAGGAAACCACAGCATTTCAAGTGTGGGCAGGAAGGAAGAACTTTTAACAAAAAGAGCCTGAAAAGGAGCCATCAGGAAAGCAGCAAGAAAACCACTGTGAAAAATGACACAGAACCAAGAGAAAAGGGAGGCACAGGGTCCATCCAAGCAGAAGTGGGCAGATCATCCACGCCAAAGAGGAGCAAAGTGGGTGAAAGCCAAGAAGCTCTCCCTGGACCTGGCAATTATGAAGTCATTTTCAATCAGCTGGTTGGGTGAACGCAGAAGATCAAAACATTACTTCAGATCTTTTTTAAAAAAAATTATTTAATTTTTATCAGCATATAGTTGGTTTACAATGCTGTGTAAATTGCAGGTGTACAGGACAGTGATTCAGTTATACATAAATATCTAGATCTATTCTTTTTCAGATTCTTTTCCATGATAGGTTATTACAAGATGGTGAATATAGTTTCCTATGTTATACAGTAGGTCCTTGTTGATTATCTATATATCAGTTCAGTTCACTTCAGTCGCTCAGTCGTGTCCAACTCTCTGCAACCCCATAAATCGCAGCACGCCAGGCCTCCCTGTTCATTACCATCTCCCGGAGTTCACTCAGACTCACGTCCATCAAGTCCGTGATGCCATCCAGCCATCTCATCCTCGGTCGTCCCCTTCTCCTCCTGCCCCCAATCCCGCCCAGCATCAGAGTCTTTTCCAATGAGTCAACTCTTCTCATGAGGTGGCCAAAGTACTGGAGTTTCAGCTTCAGCATCATTCCTTCCAAAGAAATCCCAGGGTTGATCTCCTTCAGAATGGACTGGTTGGATCTCCTTGCAGTCCAAGGGACTCTCAAGAGTCTTCTCCAACACCACAGTTCAAAAGCATCAGTTCTTCGGCGCTCAGCCTTCTTCACAGTCCAACTCTCACATCCATACATGACCACAGGAAAAACCATAGCCTTGACTAGACGGACCTTAGTCAGCAAAGTAATGTCTCTGCTTTTGAATATGCCATCTAGGCTGGTCATAACTTTTCTTCCAAGGAGTAAGCGTCTTTTAATTTAATAGCTGCAGTCACCATCTGCAGTGATTCTGGAACCCAAAAAAATAAAGTCTGACACTGTTTCCACTGTTTCCCCATCTATTTCCCATGAAGTGATGGGACTGGATGCCATGATCTTTGTTTTCTGAATGTTGTTGAGTTTTAGGCTATATAGTAGTACGTTAATCAAACCTTCTGAATTATCCCTCCCCCAGCCATTTTCAAAATAACTGTCTTCCTAAGGCAACTTCCCTGATGGCTCAGATGGTAAAGAATCTGTCTGCAACATTTGGAAGAACCCCTGGAGAAGGGGATGGCTACCTACTCCAGTATTCTTATCTGGAGAATTCCAAGGACAGAGGAGCCTGGCAGGTTACAGTTGATGGGGCTGCAGAGAGTCAGATGCCACTGAGCAACTAACACTTTCTAACAGAAACATCTCAAGAGATAAGAATATCATTTATAAGGAACTTAAAATTAACAACTCACATGACTATTTTGCTGTACATAATTTGCTTTTGATTTCTGTCAAAAAAGAAACACCACTGGACTTTCCCAGTGGCTGAGTGGTTAGGACTCTGTTTCCACTGCAGGGGTAGGGGTTGGATTCCTGCTCAGAGAATGCCATGTGGCACAGCCAAAAAAAAAAAAAAAAAAACACAACATTATATGTGTTAATCTGTTAAGTAAGCCTTTTAAAAGTATGTAAAAGGAGTTTTTAACCACAGTAGGAAATATCTAGATTATAAATGTTAAGCATGTATTAAGGAACAAATAAGTCTTAAACTTTGTCTTACCTAACTTGTACAAAAACCACTGTCCTGCAAATAAGAGAAGACTAACAAGTACATTATTACTTGTTTCATGAAGCTGTTTTACTGAATTTGATGTCATTCAAAAAAACACATAGCCCTAATCTTAATAACACTTTCTGGATTTGCAGGGAGATAGCTGGTAATTCATTCTCACAAGCTCATACAAGTCTGTGGCATACATTTATCACTGTGTTTTAAAGCTCTACATAGTTTTGCATTCCATGAAGTTAAATGAGATGAACATCTAAAAAATGCTATGCTCCATGCCTTAAAAATAGAAGAATTTAAAAGTTTTGCTACAAATTGCTTCATGGTAGATTAGGCATTTTAGGATTGTTTTTCAAAAGTGAAATCTATGACAATATAACCATATATTTCATCCAATTATTCTACCATTAATTGTATGAGACAAAACAGTAAATTCTCTTGCTAAAAACAGCATTTTAAAATTTTAAATTGTAGTCAAATCATCTAAAACAGAGCCAGTGAACATCTACCTGGGATGCATCCCCATGTCTCATGGTTTTTTCAAAACAGAAAACAAAACAAAACAAACAAAAAAATCATTGCCACTTGATTCCGTATTTTTCTCCAACTTGTTTATGAGTATGGTTGGAAAAGGACTAATGCATTCAATCCAACTGTCTTCCACAATAATTTGAAATAATTGCTTTTTCTTATAGAATGCCATGTTTGGAATATGGGCTTCATTGCATAAACTGGTTGGCTGATACAACACAGTTCAAAACATCAAGAAGAAAAGGAAAAGAAAAAACAATGATAAAGATTATCTGTGGACCTCAGCCAAATGAACAGAAGAAAAGAAAAACAAACAACGTTTGACCCATAAATGTAAAATTACAAAACAGAATCATCTCAGGTTCAGAAATCTACACATGCCCAGGTGACTTTTCTGGAGACACGGTAATCCCTATAATACACTCTCAGGTATTAATTTCCAATGTGCACAATTACTCACATCAGTATTTAAGGGATTTACTAAACCTACATTAAGGGCCAATCAAACATCACTTTCTCAAGGAAACATGATACAGAGCACATAGCGCTAAGTGGTTTATAATGATCACTCCCTTTCTCTATCATACCCCTAGGGACCCAGGGAGGATTTATGTCCTTTTATGTTTAACAAACAAGTCTGGTATTGTAGACAAAATTTTCTTTCTTATGTGGGAATTTAAAAACTGTGAAGATAGGAGGGTTGCTGAGAAGTAAACCAAAGAAATAAATTCACTTGTAAACACAATTGTCTGACACCCACCTTCCTTCCACAAAAATAAACCAACCTTGCAAGACAGGCTATTTCTAGTTCATACTAACTAAAACCCTGTCAATTAAATCTGCCCTGAGAATGATCAGACCTGAAGGTGGCATGAAACTCTGCCAAGTAAACATGCATCTTAAGAAGGCCTTGCTCTGCATGTGTCAACGGGAGCTTGGGCTTGTTGAGAAAGGTAATAAAATTAATAAGACGACAATTACCCAACAGTGCTCACTGGGTTACACTTCAGCTTAGCAGAAGACAACTCAGACCCAGAGTAAAAGCCTTGAATCCCCATTTGGACACATCCATGCTTTACCTTATAATGAAAATATGTTTTAATAATTATACATCATACACATTTACATTGGTCTCTCTATATTAACTAATTTAATCTTCACAAAAATCATAAAAGGTTGATACTGTCATTGTGGCCATTTTATAGAATATAAAATATGGAAAAGCTAAGTACCTGGGCAAAGCCACAGAGCAACTAAGTGTAGAAAAAAGGCTTCAGTTTTGACAGTTGAGCTTCAGATCCCACGCTCTCAAGAGCCAAGTCATACAGCCTACTATATTTAAAATATGTCTACTTAACTATACTGCTCTATTTTGAGGGCTAACAGTGTAGAATTCATGTGCCTTTGTTCAGATTGGCCACATGATTTTGTTCAGTGGCTGGAGAAATATCAGTTCAGTTCAGTCGCTCAGTCGTGTCCGACTCTTTGAGACCCCATGAATCACAGCACACCAGGCCTCCTTGTCCATCATCAACTCCAGGAGTTGGTGATGGAGAAACATCAAGGATCATTCAAATTAAGTTGATCGGTCAACTTGAGAATTTGGACATACCTAGCTACAGATTTTTATGTTAATTGACTCAGGGATGTTTATTTCTAAGGCACTCAAAATTCTTTACGGAGAATTTTAAACCTACACAGTGAGTCAAACAAAGGAGAACATTTCAGAGAGAGGACAACATAAGATGGAGTAATTCTCAGGAAAATACAAGAGTTCTATATGTAAAAATGGGGATGTTGTACATGTTTGTGGTGGAGTGCACACAGTAGGAAGTGAATAATTTTAAATTATCTTATTACTGTGTAAAAATACTGCAGATATATAAGCCATAAATTCAGTCCACAAAGCTAGAAAAATTTAAAAAAAAAAAAACAAGAAAGTATAAGGTGAAAACAAGTAAAGACAAAACTATAAAAGATATATTCAAATATAAAATTAGAATTCAGAAATAAAATCAGAATAAAAGAGCTGGTTCTCAGAAAGGGGTAGGGAGGGAGAGAGAGAGATGAGGAGAAAATGGAAAGATAGAGAAGGGTCAACAATTTACATACACAGGAATGATAAAATCACAGATAAAAATGGATTTCACATCTGCAAATATGCTTTAGGTAACACCATATCAATGAAATCTGAAAGGCTAAGTGACATGGATGCCTTACTGGGAAAACATAAATTATAAAGCTTGACTAAAAAAACTAGAAAAAGTGAACAGACTAATAATACCAGAAGAAACTGAAAAGACTGTCAAATCTTTATCAATAAAAAAGATGCAATTACATGAAGTTTATAGAAGAGTTCTATTTGATTTTAAAGGAACAATAATTTCAATTTTATACAAGAAATTGTAAAAAAAAATTTTAAGGTAGATATTCACTCAATTAATAATTATAAAAAACCTAGCCTAAATCTTATGAATAGAGTTAACAACACTGCATCATATATTTGGAAGTTGCCAAGAGTGGATCTTAAATGTTCTCACCACAAAAAAGAAGTAGAATGATCTGACAGTAAGGGGCTGTTAACCAACCCATAGTGGTAACCATATTGCAACATACAAGTATGTTAGAACAACATGCTGTAGGTCTTAATCATGCACAATATTACATATTAATTACATCTCAATGAAACTGGAAAAAATAAACATTTATAATAAATGGGAAAAAGTATTATGTCCAAGTTTTTTGAAAAGATGTGTATAAGAGACAGTCCCAGTGGCTGAGTGGTTAGGACTCTGTTTCCACTGCAGGGGTAGGGGTTGGATTCCTGCTCAGAGAATGCCATGTGGCACAGCCAAAAAAAAAAAAAAAAA